>OZ026620.1:715701-803201 GCA_964020975.1 Hermodice carunculata
ATTATTACCGCAAATGCCTGGTCAAAATCATATCTTGTACTACCTTTACACCTGATCATGTCTTACCTGCATTTAATTTTCTTGCATTGTTAACTACCTTTCTCCTGCTTAAATTATATTGTAACCTCAGACACGTGGCTGAAATTTTATGCAAATTGCTCGTGTTTGATGTCCACCCCAATCCAGGGCCCACGGATACATTCACTCAAAATCAATTCAAAATTTGCCATGCAAACTTCCGTAGCATTAAAAGTCCTGACAAACTTGATGAATTACATTTCTTGGCCACTTCGGAAAAACTCGACGTTATTACTGTATCTGAAACATGGCTAGATTCAAACTACCCCAGTGAATTATTATGCATTGATGGTTTTGGTATGCCCATACGCAAGGATAGGACTGTGGGTACTGGGGGAGGGGTGGCGATCTATGTAAGGGACAACTTACCCTGTACTCACCGAGCGGACCTCGGATCTGCCAACAGTGAATGCTTATGGGTTGAATTTCGACTCAAATACGGTTTAGTTCTCTTAGGTGTGTACTACCGACCACCAGGGCAATATGCCGCAGACAGAGATTTGTTTATTGAGGAGCTCGATCTTTCTATTACTTCAGCCCTCGAGTGTAATCCTAAAACTCTAATCATAACCGGTGACTTTAATGATAGGTGCCAGTTATGGAATACTGATCATTCAGATAGCGACTTAGGACTGCGCCTAGTCAATGTTTTATCCCAAAATAACTTATTCCAATTAATAAACGAACCGACCAGAGTAAACGATTTATCTGAAAGTATCCTTGATCTCATGATCACAGATTCACCAGGTTATGTTCTAAATTCAGGTATCTTACCACCCATTTCTACATCCGATCACTCAGTTGTATTTTGTACTTTTTCGATTTCCCGCCGCGTAGACCACCCCTTCAAAAGGAAAATTTGGGACTTCAAGAAAGCTAATTTTGAAGATTTAAACAAAGCTGCCCTTGACGCTCCTTTTAACACAGGATTTGAAGTCTTTGATGATATCAACGATGTGGTATCTTTCTGGACAGATCTTTTTAGCGGCTTATGCAAGGACTTCATCCCTTGTCGTGACATCCTTGTACGACCCAAAGATAAGCCATGGGTCACTTGTAAAATTAAACAGTTACTTAGACAGAGAAATCGTGCTTGGAAACGTTTCAAACGTTTTAGCAACAAAATTCGTCCCTTTACTTATATCGAGTTTATTACTCTTGAAAGACTCTACATGTTCTATAAACGGAAGCGCAACACTGCAGTCAGCGCCCTTCGTAGTTCCATGAGGTCATATTTTTCAAAAATTCGCAGTGAAATGGATTCTAATATCATTAATCCAAAGAAATGGTGGAACCTCAGCAAGAGTTTTCTAGGTTCCAAGCTCAATCATTCCATACCTCCCCTTCTCGAAAACGGCACTGTAATATCCAGTAACGTTGAAAAGTGTGAAGTTTTCAATAATTACTTTGCCAATCAATGTAAACTTCCTCATGAAGACGATCCTATGCCCCTGCCTGACTTCTCATATCGCACCGATGCGAGGCTCAGTGAATTCCAAATTGATGAAAACGACGTTAAAAAGGTTTTACAATCTCTTAAGTCCAGCTCTGCTACGGGACCCGATGGTATAGGTAACCTCATCCTAAAGAATACGGCTTCTGGCCTCTCCCCATCACTTACCAAACTCTTTAATCTCTCTCTTGCTGCTTCGTGCTTTCCAGATTCTTGGAAAAAATCTAATATGTGCCCTGTATTCAAAAAGAACGATAAGCAGGTAAAAAGCAACTATCGCCCTATTTCATTACTGTGTAATGTCTCCAAAGTTTTCGAACGTTTAATATTTAATATTCTGTACGAGTACTTTATTCGTCACGATCTACTGACGCACAAAAACTCTGGGTTTAAGAAAAACGACTCTACCATCAACCAGCTTATCAAAATCGTTCATGACATATATAATGGCCTGGAACTACGAAAAGAAGCCAGGATGGTTTTTCTCGACATCAGTAAGGCTTTTGACCGCGTGTGGCATGTGGGTCTTCTTTTCAAATTAAGACAGCTGGGTATTGAAGGTGCTTTACTCCAGTTTATCGGTAGTTACTTATCAAATCGCTTTCAGAGAGTTACGATTGGTGGTCAGTCGTCCTCCTTGCTTCCTGTACAGGCAGGGGTACCCCAGGGCTCTATTCTGGGGCCTCTTCTTTTCCTAGTTTATATTAATGACATAACTGATAATATTGTGTGCGATATTAAGCTTTTTGCTGATGACACTAGCATTCTGGAGATAATCCATGATCCCGTTACCTCTGCAGGTCGGATGAACGCAGATCTTGTTCATATCTCTACATGGGGCAAACAGTGGAAAATGTCTTTCAATGCTATTAAGTCTCTAGCTGTTTTGTTTTCCACTAAACATAACAAGCCAGATCACCCACCTTTACTCCTTGGCAATGCTGTTATACCAGAAGGTACTAGCCATACACATTTGGGCGTTACACTTTCTAGTAATCTAAAGTGGGATGCCCATATTACCAGAATCGTGGAAAAAGCGAGGAAACGTCTGTCTCTCCTCCACAGACTTAAATTTAGGTTATCCCGCAATACTCTGATTCGGCTTTACAAATCCATGGTACGACCCATCTTAGAGTATGGATGTATAATTTTTGACAATTGCTCACAGACTCTCTCTGATTCCCTCGAGTGTGTTCAGTATGAAGCAGCTCGCATTTGTTTAGGAGCCCTGAAACGCACTCCCCGTCATCTTATGCTTAAGGAATTAGGCTGGCCTACTCTAGCTAAAAGACGCCAATATTTCAAATTAATCATGTTTTATAAAATTGTTAATGGTCAAACTCCCGCTTATCTTTCGGATCTCGTTCCGAATAACAATGGTCAGCCCACTGTCCAGTTAAGAAACCGACGCAGCCAAAGACAAATCAGGTTTAACTCCTTACGGTTCGGAAATTCGTTCATTCCTTCCTCTATTGAACTATGGAACGATCTCCCCGACGACATAAGACGTTCTGCAACTTTATCCAAATTTAAATCTACTTTGAAAAATACTTTATTGTCTGTAGATCCTGTTCCTGTTTATTACTCACACGGTAGTCGATTTTCTAATATCATACATACTCGTTTGCGCTTGGGCTTCTCCGGACTAAATTCCCACCTACACAGATTTAATATAATACTGTCCCCAGCTTGTAAATGTCTAAATCCTGACGAAAGTATTCTTCACTTTTTCCTAGAATGTCCCTATTATTCAGTTCCCAGGAAATCCCTTTTAAAAACGGTTTGTTACATTCTAGCTCCAGGTGTGAATCCTAGTCTTGTAGTCTATCTAGCAAGTGATATACTTATCCGGTATCTTATACATGGTAACAATGACCTTTCTGCACACCTTAACATTAAATTATTTGATGCTGTCCAAAAATTCATTTCTGACTCCAGACGATTCATATTTTGATTAACATGTTGATCCTGTCAATATACGGTTTATGGCTAAGACTGTCGTCATTTTTTCTTTTTTTGGTTACCGAGCTAGTGACATAGTGGATTTTTCTGGATCAATAACTTGTACTCATTCTTTAATCGACATGTCTCTGCTTGTGAGTATTTACTTCATAGCATTCAGGAAATGTATTTTTCAATATTATTGTAACAATGAGTGGTACATACAAAGCATTTCGTGAATTGTATTGTCCTGTGTGTATTGTATATATTCTGTGTGTCTCTCTATGTCTGGAGAGCCTGTTTTTTAGTATCTCGATGTATACTATTAGGTGATCCAGAATAAATAAATATGTTTAAATTAAATTAAAATATATTGGCTTCTTCTTTCTTTTTTTTTCACTTTTTCTCTCAGGGGACTTGGAGTCACTGTGCTTGACGATTCTGATGACGCTCGTCTTTGATAGGTTGAGGGCGGCTGCTACTGTGTCCAGAACCCTGGACATTGCTAACCTGGGTTTCCCTCTTCTGAACTTTTCCTGGAAATAATCATGATTCATGGACAGCACGGATGCAACGCTTTACAAACGATACAAAAAAAAAAAAAAAAAAAAAAAATAGTAGAAACATTTTTTGTGAATATTCTTAAGAAAAGAGGATCCCTTTAACTTATTTTTAAGATCTAAAATGCAAAGTGACAATGTCATGTAACATAGCTACATATACAGTACATAGATATAGGTTTTTAGTATTGGTTAATTGTAGTTTTTTTTAAATGATTTTGTAAGTGTGTGTTTGATACATGTGATATGTACGCTTTTGTACTGTATGGTCCGGTTTTGTAACTTTTGTACGTATGTATTGTGTATTAACAAACTACTACAGTTGTATTTGCGTGGTGCAGTTAATAATAAAGTTTCATTCATTCATCATCGGACAAGGTTCTCTCACGAGGCATCTTGAAGATCCGCTGGTGCTCACAGTAAATCGACTGTTCCTGCTCCCTTTTATATGTTTCATGTGAAGTGCACTCACTGATCTTTGCCTACTTTCGGATGGCTTTGCGTGCAAATGGTGCGTTTTAACACCTGTCTATATTCAACTAAGTGTCAAATATCCGGCGAGCAAAGTGTATCGTTTATTACATCACTGTTCCAGGTTCCGCGAGCTCATTGCTTTTGATTGGTACGTGAAATACTTGCTCACCAAAATCCTTCGCACGTGGTTGAACCCGAGACCAGTACATCACAAACAGCAAGAGATCCACCGTCTTTAAAACTACGAAAATTTGAAGTGATATTTTTTAGTCTGCATGGTGTTACTCTTTGTTTTCTTTATAATTTTTACACAGCAATGATAAAATCTGTAAATGATATTCTTATTATCATAATATGTGCCCATATAAAGTTTTCTTTTTTCCCAATGGCCCTTTCGCTTGTGCCCCGAAATAAATGTTGACCAAGAGCACACAATAACAATGTCTTCTGTCCTTTTATGTCTTGATATAAATGAAAAACATTTTGAAATATTCAGATTTTTGTCTTGTTAGACCCAGAACATTATTTAAAACAATCAAATGATATTCAAAAACAAATAGGGAAATAGACCTATTATTTTTATTAACATATAGTGTATATTAATGGCGCAAAAACCACTGTAAACGGAGTTAAATTATTATGGAAAAAATAATTCATCAATTAATAGCTTTACAGCGTGTTGGAAACATATTATGATTTACAAGACATTTTGATTAAAACGTCTGTCTAAAAAGATTATAAAATGAAAAACAAAGTGAAGAAGTTTTGTTATTATCATTATCTTTATCATATTGTTAATTCGCATTCTGAAAGTGTCCACACGTAGATATGTGAAAATAAGCTGGCCCTTAACGTTTTTGGCCATCATTGTTATTGCATAATGGAAAGACAGATGGAAGGACAAAAAACTGCGAAAAAAAACTTCTTTTATTGTCCATATTTCCGAGTCCATTTTAAAATTATTCCTTTACATTAATGTGTTATTATTTCTGAATACACTAGCTTTCACTAAGACATGGTGAGAAATTAAAAATGATTAATAAATCATTTTCTTCATTCCCGCGCCGTTGTGGATATGGTCCCCGCTGATTTCAACGGTCCAGAAAGCATATGCCGTCCTAGTTTATGGGTGCAGTGGGGAACTCATTTTGTATAATTTTGAATATGAAAACTTGAGTTCCAGTAAAAGTAATTATTGGCACAATGTTTTTGCAAGAATGTGCTCAATCAGCTGGCATGGGGCCGTTAAGCAGACGCAAGGGGCGGAACTCTTTCTAGCCAAAAGCGCATTCAAGTGCAAGGCGTTTCGGACGACCCAAAGCAACGTGAGTCGGCCTTTTGCTATGAATGAAAAATGAAGAGTAGTTGTATTGTGGCTAAAAAGTGTCATGAATGGAATGCCTTTTTACAGATCAAGGTAGGTTATTTAATAAATGAATATCGCTGCACGCATCTTCTTATTTCCTATTACACATAGTGCCGTTAATTCACTTAGAAATTATCATGGGACCCTTTGTGCTGAAAATATGTAACAAGAGATGAGTAAATTCCTCACAAAAACTTAAAAGACACAGTCATACACGTTTGGCCAGTAAAAGGTTGCATGCTCAGTTTCAGGCCGAGTGCAGAAGTAGTAGATGGCGGCTCATCGCATGAGTACACACACATACACACACACGCACACACACACACACATACGAATGCTGTTTCATGTCCTATTCGGTATCGAGTGATTAAATATGTCTACTTGTCCCTAAACATTATGTTTTAAAAGTTACAGACATTCTTAAATCTGCAACAGTCATATTATATTAAGCGCAAAGACATATGTCTCGATCGATATAATATCATTGAGTATTTAAACATATTTCTAAATATATAATGACATGTATTAATGTAAGATCATGAATCTAAATGAACGTATTTGCAAATACTGTCTATTTAAAGGTATCTTTAAATTAAATTAGCGGTGCTCTGAAATTGATTCTAAACCAACCTCCTCTAAAGCGCCTGTCCGTATATCTGCGTGGGCTGCATTGTTTAAATTACCAAGAAATATATATATATATGCCCCTTGAGAGCTAAGTTTTGTATCTACTGCATAAATATCACTTTGGCCGGCCAAGCAATGTGGAATATGCTCACTCTTTGAATCTCTAACATGTACATGTCGACTGAGGTCAGCACTTTTGAGAATTTTGTTTAATTGGAAGTATATCAATAAATGAAACTTCAACTCTTACAGATGACGTAATGATATGTTTAGACTCACCGACTTTTTCATAAACTTTAGCCCCGAGTGCTTTCGTACAGTGCATTCTCAAGAAACCTTTCAGTTATGCGTTCATACTCAAAATGGCTCATTTCTACGGTAGCAGTGACATCGGTTTACATTTCTATCGAAAGTATTGTGTGCCTATGATACTACTTTAATCAAGAGAAGGCTCATCTTTGTTAACCCATTGACCTCGCTACATGCTTAATTCATACAAATATATGGGCTTATTTTGGTATGTGCTATTAGATATGGAAGGCTGAATAGTTTATATAGAAATGAGGCTTCTCGGAATCAAAGGCATTTATAAAGACAAATATGAAGTTGAAGGTTTTAAAACGACAGCTCTGTGTTTAACGGGGTGCATAGCGTATGTCGCATAGTAAGTACCAGTAACATGTTATTGTATGATCCAATGCAGGCTTCAGTAGTCACCTTGTAAGTACATCCCAGCCCGCTCATCAATCATGGTATATGTTTATAATATTTATCAACCAAAAGCCACTGATGTATTTCTTTATGCTTCACAAATTGATATTCACAGTGTTTTTGACGTGGGTATTTCATTTCGAAGTAACGGGTAACCACGCCTGCTAGATCTGAAATGACGTACCGCCCGCGGGCCGATGAATAATAAAACGCTCATGATCAAAGAAATGCACAGCGTATTTTTTCTCTTCGCTGGTTTGTGGCATGAGAGGTGTTCTTTCTCGAAACAAGGTCTGCATTGGCTTCTGGCGACTTGACCCAGAAAACACGACATAAGCAAACGAAAAGAAGACAGAGAGAACTAATTAATTACGATAAATTGCAATGTAGCCAGTTTACATTTTTAGAAGTGGGGTGGGTTGCTGTATCTTGTAAAATGATGCTCTTGCTGCCTGGTTTCTTATGAATTACAGCAGCACATCAAACCTGTGGAAACTTTCCAGAAGTGAAGTTGCCTGAACCATAAGCAACACACAACTTTGCAAGGAAAATGCGAGGGGAATCGCACAAGGTTGTCAGATTGTCTCGAGTGTCAACACAAAATTCATGTATTCCTGGTCATTTACATCCAGAGTCACAACTGTTGCGTTTTTTTTTTCATACTTTGACAACCATGTTCCTTTTTCTTTCTTTTTTATTTTTTGTTTCGTATGTGATCTCCATGATATTCGTGCTACATATGCGTTTTTCATGTTTCGTGTCAGTCCTTTGTATTCCATTCTTATGTCAGTTTGCTCATTTGCGTTATGATATATGTATTTGTGACAACGCTTGTATGTACCCCATGTACACCGACATATTAACTGATTCCTACTTCATAACTACAGCAGTGATTATATTACCAGAATTTTCAAGAATTTGTCCTCATGCTTTGTCTGGGCACCATATCTTGACGGATAATTGTTACGTTCTGTTATATCCATGGGGATAAGTACACAGCAATATAGAGCTGTCATTGGCTCATATTATTACCGCAAATGCCTGGTCAAAATCATATCTTGTACTACCTTTACACCTGATCATGTCTTACCTGCATTTAATTTTCTTGCATTGTTAACTACCCTTCTCCTGCTTAAATTATATTGTAACCTCAGACACGTGGCTGAAATTTTATGCAAATTGCTCGTGTTTGATGTCCACCCCAATCCAGGGCCCACGGATACATTCACTCAAAATCAATTCAAAATTTGCCATGCAAACGTCCGTAGCATTAAAAGTCCTGACAAACTTGATGAATTACATTTCTTGGCCACTTCGGAAAAACTCGACGTTATTACTGTATCTGAAACATGGCTAGATTCAAACTACCCCAGTGAATTATTATGCATTGATGGTTTTGGTATGCCCATACGCAAGGATAGGACTGTGGGTACTGGGGGAGGGGTGGCGATCTATGTAAGGGACAACTTACCCTGTACTCACCGAGCGGACCTCGGATCTGCCAACAGTGAATGCTTATGGGTTGAATTTCGACTCAAATACGGTTTAGTTCTCTTAGGTGTGTACTACCGACCACCAGGGCAATATGCCGCAGACAGAGATTTGTTTATTGAGGAGCTCGATCTTTCTATTACTTCAGCCCTCGAGTGTAATCCTAAAACTCTAATCATAACCGGTGACTTTAATGATAGGTGCCAGTTATGGAATACTGATCATTCAGATAGCGACTTAGGACTGCGCCTAGTCAATGTTTTATCCCAAAATAACTTATTCCAATTAATAAACGAACCGACCAGAGTAAACGATTTATCTGAAAGTATCCTTGATCTCATGATCACAGATTCACCAGGTTATGTTCTAAATTCAGGTATCTTACCACCCATTTCTACATCCGATCACTCAGTTGTATTTTGTACTTTTTCGATTTCCCGCCGCGTAGACCACCCCTTCAAAAGGAAAATTTGGGACTTCAAGAAAGCTAATTTTGAAGATTTAAACAAAGCTGCCCTTGACGCTCCTTTTAACACAGGATTTGAAGTCTTTGACGATATCAACGATGTGGTATCTTTCTGGACAGATCTTTTAGCGGCTTATGCAAGGACTTCATCCCTTGTCGTGACATCCTTGTACGACCCAAAGATAAGCCATGGGTCACTTGTAAAATTAAACAGTTACTTAGACAGAGAAATCGTGCTTGGAAACGTTTCAAACGTTTTAGCAACAAAATTCGTCCCTTTACTTATATCGAGTTTATTACTCTTGAAAGACTCTACATGTTCTATAAACGGAAGCGCAACACTGCAGTCAGCGCCCTTCGTAGTTCCATGAGGTCATATTTTTCAAAAATTCGCAGTGAAATGGATTCTAATATCATTAATCCAAAGAAATGGTGGAACCTCAGCAAGAGTTTTCTAGGTTCCAAGCTCAATCATTCCATACCTCCCCTTCTCGAAAACGGCACTGTAATATCCAGTAACGTTGAAAAGTGTGAAGTTTTCAATAATTACTTTGCCAATCAATGTAAACTTCCTCATGAAGACGATCCTATGCCCCTGCCTGACTTCTCATATCGCACCGATGCGAGGCTCAGTGAATTCCAAATTGATGAAAACGACGTTAAAAAGGTTTTACAATCTCTTAAGTCCAGCTCTGCCACGGGACCCGATGGTATAGGTAACCTCATCCTAAAGAATACGGCTTCTGGCCTCTCCCCATCACTTACCAAACTCTTTAATCTCTCTCTTGCTGCTTCGTGCTTTCCAGATTCTTGGAAAAAATATAATATGTGCCCTGTATTCAAAAAGAACGATAAGCAGGTAAAAAGCAACTATCGCCCTATTTCATTACTGTGTAATGTTTCCAAAGTTTTCGAACGTCTAATATTTAATATTCTGTACGAGTACTTTATTCATCACGATCTACTGACGCACAAAAACTCTGGGTTTAAGAAAAACGACTCTACCATCAACCAGCTTATCAAAATCGTTCATGACATATATAATGGCCTGGAACTACGAAAAGAAGCCAGGATGGTTTTTCTCGACATCAGTAAGGCTTTTGACCGCGTGTGGCATGTGGGTCTTCTTTTCAAATTAAGACAGCTGGGTATTGAAGGTGCTTTACTCCAGTTTATCGGTAGTTACTTATCAAATCGCTTTCAGAGAGTTACGATTGGTGGTCAGTCGTCCTCCTTGCTTCCTGTACAGGCAGGGGTACCCCAGGGCTCTATTCTGGGGGCCTCTTCTTTTCCTAGTTTATATTAATGACATAACTGATAATATTGTGTGTGATATTAAGCTTTTTGCTGATGACACTAGCATTCTGGAGATAATCCATGATCCCGTTACCTCTGCAGGTCGGATGAACGCAGATCTTGTTCATATCTCTACATGGGGCAAACAGTGGAAAATGTCTTTCAATGCTATTAAGTCTCTAGCTGTTTTGTTTTCCACTAAACATAACAAGCCAGATCACCCACCTTTACTCCTTGGCAATGCTGTTATACCAGAAGGTACTAGCCATTCACATTTGGGCGTTACACTTTCTAGTAATCTAAAGTGGGATGCCCATATTACCAGAATCGTGGAAAAAGCGAGGAAACGTCTGTCTCTCCTCCACAGACTTAAATTTAGGTTATCCCGCAATACTCTGATTCGGCTTTACAAATCCATGGTACGACCCATCTTAGAGTATGGATGTATAATTTTTGACAATTGCTCACAGACTCTCTCTGATTCCCTCGAGTGTGTTCAGTATGAAGCAGCTCGCATTTGTTTAGGAGCCCTGAAACGCACTCCCCGTCATCTTATGCTTAAGGAATTAGGCTGGCCTACTCTAGCTAAAAGACGCCAATATTTCAAATTAATCATGTTTTATAAAATTGTTAATGGTCAAACTCCCGCTTATCTTTCGGATCTCGTTCCGAATAACAATGGTCAGCCCACTGTCCAGTTAAGAAACCGACGCAGCCAAAGACAAATCAGGTTTAACTCCTTACGGTTCGGAAATTCGTTCATTCCTTCCTCTATTGAACTATGGAACGATCTCCCCGACGACATAAGACGTTCTGCAACTTTATCCAAATTTAAATCTACTTTGAAAAATACTTTATTGTCTGTAGATCCTGTTCCTGTTTATTACTCACACGGTAGTCGATTTTCTAATATCATACATACTCGTTTGCGCTTGGGCTTCTCCGGACTAAATTCCCACCTACACAGATTTAATATAATACTGTCCCCAGCTTGTAAATGTCTAAATCCTGACGAAAGTATTCTTCACTTTTTCCTAGAATGTCCCTATTATTCAGTTCCCAGGAAATCCCTTTTAAAAACGGTTTGTTACATTCTAGCTCCAGGTGTGAATCCTAGTCTTGTAGTCTATCTAGCAAGTGATATACTTATCCGGTATCTTATACATGGTAACAATGACCTTTCTGCAAACCTTAACATTAAATTATTTGATGCTGTCCAAAAATTCATTTCTGACTCCAGACGATTCATATTTTGATTAACATGTTGATCCTGTCAATATACGGTTTATGGCTAAGACTGTCGTCATTTTTTCTTTTTTTGGTTACCGAGCTAGTGACATAGTGGATTTTTCTGGATCAATAACTTGTACTCATTCTTTAATCGACATGTCTCTGCTTGTGAGTATTTACTTCATAGCATTCAGGAAAGTGTATTTTTCAATATTATTGTAACAATGAGTGGTACATACAAAGCATTTCGTGAATTGTATTGTCCTGTGTGTATTGTATATATTCTGTGTGTCTCTCTATGTCTGGAGAGCCTGTTTTTTAGTATCTCGATGTATACTATTAGGTGATCCAGAATAAATAAATATGTTTAAATTTAAATTAAATAAATTAAGGTTTAGCAACTACGTGGCCTCTTTAAAGGAGAGGCCGCGTAATGTACGAAACTCACCTACAAAGGCCTAAATAAACTTAATGTGACAAACGAAACTCGTAACTCAATTACCAGACCCATTGACAGAAGCCAAGAGTCAAGGTAATGTTTGATTGGCGCATCAGAATGCCAAATTGTAAAAACAAATACTTTCCAGTGCTACATTGTTGCTGTTCTATGAAATAGTTTGATTAAAATCCAAGGATATACCTTCCATGTCAGACCCTCAAGAAATACTTCTGTCTGGTAATGAAATATAAAAGCCTTATTGCAGCTGAACAGTTTCAAGCTGTTCCGAATACAGAACAGCGTATCAAAACACTTGACCATTTGTCCGACCTGACCCGCGTGGTCCGTCACCATGTTTTTTTTTTATTCTTAGCGAATAATGGTAATACATAACATACAGCAGGTGCATCTACAATTTGGGAAAAGTAGTAAATTCAGTTACGACTTTTTATAGCTGTACAGGGAACTCCATACAGGCACCACAAATTTATTCTCCTCAGTACGGACATAAGCTATAGGCAGGCATCTGTGGATTAGTTTTGTTTAAAATTTGACACAGTCAGTATACAATTATGTAAATAGCAGAGCAGTAGACAATGCTTGTAAGATGCCCCTTCGTACCTTTATTTCTGAAGAAGTGGCAGCTTAGTGCGGCGCTGCAAGGTACCAGCGAAATATGATTTAGCATACTAGACACTAGTGTAACATGTATAAAGGTGGTCCTGGTGTTTATTATAGGTCCAAGGCACAATATGGAATCAGCGTGCAAACAACTTAAACAAGTCAAGACGATGTACCTTTACAATTGTGGAATTCCTAACTGTAGGCAATGCTAATGTTAGCTGCGTGGTATGTATTGTTTCGGCACAGTTTGCCATGCAATAATCAGTTTATGGGTACACAGCCAATGCTATGCGGAATGGCATGTAGCGTAACGGTATATCAATCGGTCGATCTATTGTTGTGGTGCAAATCAGGAAGAAATTACAAACATATTGGCGCGCCGTGACCGTATGCTCATGAATGGCTTATGAGGACACGCGAAAGAAAGGCTGATTGGCTCTCTGTCAATTGATTGGAAATTAACATGGGATTACATTGCTGCTGTCCGACAACCAGCCCAGCATGTGTAATTACTTTCTGGTCGCTCTTTTAAAGGGAAACCAATTAATACTGCAAAAGTACATGCAGTATGATTGCGTGCATAAACAACGCGTATTAATCAGTCTGTGGCACCTCACACGCATGTTGCAAGTTTCAGTCTGTCCAAACAGGCACATATTTTCTAGAAAGGTACAAAACACATCCGTTTTGATGCTTTAATAGCTGCATGTCAATGGTGGGCTTAAAGTGGTGACACCTATCAGTACCGAGTTGAATAATGGAAGCCTTCAATACCATTGCCAAATTAACAAATGAGTGTAGCTATTCCTTGAAGGCAGATTTATGTAAACTATATGAACAACGTAGACTACAATAAGACATTTTGCAGTGCTTAATAGATGGGCAGACAGAAAACAACACACACAGATAGAAAGATTGATAGATGGATAGATGGATGGATAGATACATACATACATAGACTGACGAATGGGTAGATGACGGTCAAGCAGGCAGACTGGAGAAAAAATACATAGATTTACAAAACAAAGATAAAATTAAAAATATAAACACAAGTAAAGTAAAGAAACAAAAACAAATAAACAAAGCAGAATCAAACGACAACCATAAAAGTAAAGTTGTCTATTTGTGTCTGTGCACAGCTATTTCCGCTCATATTTCTTTGCAAATTATGGTTAATTTTTGTTGAACAGCGGTGGGGTAAAATGAAATGAGTTGCAATGCAAACAATGGACGCAATATGTGTGCAAATATCTGATGACAGATACACAGATATTCATCAATAGGATAACATACACAAGACGTTAAGAACAGCAAATTCAAATTGATTACGCACATTTTATTATCTTGTTCCAACGGGAAACAAAGCTATGTAATTAAAGGATTGGAATTTTTTTTTTACGAATTTTACTATACAACGATCCCTCGTTCAATTTTATTAGTTTGTAACTTCTGGAATTATCAATCACCAGAATAATTTGAAGCACCCCCCCCCCCTTTGCATTACATCCCACCCCTGCAAATAATGTCAAAGTTTTCCCCTTCATTGGGCAATACATCTGTTTTATGTCTTACTGTCACCCGTGGTAGTATTTCTACAGTCAAGCTACCGAAAACCTTTTGATGTATCTTGAACGTGTAGAATCGGGCCAAGAGTGCGACCAGTGTTAAATATCAAACCCATTCAGGTAAATACGCTCAGGTGCGATTGGAACAACGGTATCATTGTTACAGGCAGCTTGTATGTGTCGGGGTGAACAGGAAAAGTCACACCCTAGAGTTCATCGATCATGTGAGCGCAGTTTGATATCTCTGAAGTAAATAGAAATTTGATTCCTATATTTGGACAGGCAAAAGAGCGAGACACACACACTGTCTTTTATCAAAGGGGGTACATTACCATAAATACTATCTTTCTATTCTTTTACGAATAGCTTTGGAATGAAATGAACCTTTATTGACTGCGCTTCAATACATTAGTAAGCAATTTGTCAAAAACAAGACATAAACAACATAAATGCACAGACTAAGCACTTATAATACAATACAACACCATGCAACAAAAGCAAAAAAAAAAAAAAAAAAAAAAAAAAAGGAAAAAAGAAAAGAAAAGAAGATTTGCTTCAAAGCAAATCTGTCTGTGTGCCTTCAAAAGTTGTAAATATTAAATGCTACAACATTTATCCTTTGGTACTTCACATTCATTAAACTTATGGCTGGATGCAAATTTCAAAGTCTAAATGACCTTGAACTTTGACCTTTACAGGTCACATGTAAATTGCGCAGTGTTACAATACCCACAATTTAAGCCCAACATGAACCAAATCTGATGAAAATTGACCAAATTATGGCAAGATGAAACTTTCAAAGGGCCAAATGACATTGACCATTGCCTTTTTGAGGTGTCATGTTCTTATAAAAATGTGCAGTGTTGCAATACCTACAATTTGAGTCCAACATGATTAGAATTGGATGGAAATTGGCCAAGTTATGACTGGATGAAACTTTCAAAGGTCCAAATGACCTTGACCATTGACCTTTAAAGGTCACATTAAGTTTCAGAAATGTACAGTGTAACAATAGCTACAATTTGAGCCCAACGTGATCAAATTAGATAAAAATTAACCAAGTTATGGCTAGAAGAAAGCAACCATCGAAAGTGCCCTTTGACTTTGAGATGACCTCTACCTGAAGTGAACCTTGACCTCAAAAATGACATTTTGGCTTAAAATTGACCTTTGACCTTGACATGACCTCGACATTTAAGATGACCTTTATCTTGCTATGATCGAAGTCCTATATACTCGGAACCACATCTACTATAGTATATAAGATATTGAAGATTTAAAACTTTAATTAGCCCTCATTTGCATAATTTTGAAAAGCATGACCTCTCATTATAAAAAGGCCAGACTTCATCTATAGAAGTATAATTGTGCCAAGTTTGGAGTTTCTACATGTAATACTTTTCAAATGAAATGTCAGACAAATTTGACTGTAAAGAAAGAAAGAAAGAAAGAAAGAAAGAAAGAAAGAAAGAAAGAAAGAAAGAAAGAAAGAAAGAAAGAAGAAAGAAAGAAAGAATTCCTAGAAAAGTAATGTCTGTGTTGGCACTCAGACATAAAAAGGGGGGGAGGGATTTCTAATAGAAGGAATGTATATGCGGAAATGTAACGTTTAAAGTGTTGTGTATGGGAGTCTATAATGTTTTATCCCTTATTACTAGGCAATCCGTAATGAAAGTTACAAAGATTTTTATTAATTCTGGATCTTTTAGGTTCATAGTAAAACCAAACATATCTTGAGCACTATATGAATCAAAATCAGCAAACATTTCCTTTAATGAGTATTAATTTGCTGTTTTTACACTGAATATGTAAATTTGAATTGCAGCGATAGGTGCAGATGGTAATCAAATCAAATCGGATCAAATTCGGTTTTGACGACAAGGGGAACTGGCAACTTGGGATTCACTTCGTTTTACAAAGTGTTACAGTTTTAATAAGTCTATTTCAAGCTGCAAGTTGGAGGACAATAAAATCAAGCATCAAAGGCTCATTTACGAAAAAAATTGTGAATCTTAAGCATCCATGTTTACACATATTCTATACTCAATCAAGGGCTGTGACATCCTCATCAATGTGTTTAGTCTAAAGCATCCATGTTTACACATATTCTATACTCAATCAAGGGCCGTGACATCCTCATATATGTGTTTAGTCTGAAGCATCCATGTTTACACATATTCTATACTCAATCAAGGGCCGTGACATCCTCATATATGTGTTTAGTCTGAAGCATCCATGTTTACACATATTCTATACTCAATCAAGGGCCGTGACATCCTCATATATGTGTTTAGTCTGAAGCATCCATGTTTACACATATTCTATACTCAATCAAGGGCCGTGACATCCTCATATATGTGTTTAGTCTGAAGCATCCATGTTTACGCATATTCTATACTCAGTCAAGGGCCGTGACATCCTCATATATGTGTTTAGTCTGAAGCATCCATGTTTACACATATTCTATACTCAATCAAGGGCCGTGACATCCTCATATATGTGTTTAGTCTGAAGCATTCATGTTTACACATATTCTATACTCAATCAAGGACTGTGATATCCTCACATACATATATATATATATATATATATATATATATATATATATATATATATATATATATATATATATATATATATATATATATATATATATATATATATATATAGTCCGAAGCATCCATGTATACCTATTAAGGCAGCAGGACACCAGCACCAGCAAGCCCTGTATCAGCAACTTCCACTGTGCACCTTTTTGGACATTCTTATTACAGAGAAAAAATATACATACATTTTCAAAAACTAACCGATATTCTAATATTCTCATGCTTTAACGTTTTTTATATTCATGAGATTAGATTATGTATATTAAGACAGTGACAATATTCTATCCGTGTGTCATTGGACACATATCGAGGCGATGATCCTCGTTACATAATATATCTGCTTCGCACCATTTCTCTACTTTTCTCACAGTGTTGATGTGCTTTATTGTTTTTATATCGCTGTATGTATAATTTACTACGCCCTCTTCAGTTATTTTTCTTCTTTCATGTGCATGGAAGTGTGCATGTCTATGTATATTTTATGCTATACAAAATGTCAAATTAATTTTGTTGATACAACGGGATATATATTCATTCACTTATTCACTCATTCATTCATTCATTCATTCATTCATTCATTCCCCTCTTTTGTTGTAAAGGTCCCTGTCACGCTTTTTCCAACACGAACCGTTTTCATGTCTCCTTTACAAATTACACTTTTACAAAAAAATAAAGTGATTTTAAATGTCTATGCCGCCTGACAGGAACTAGTTTGACAACAATCGTGTAAAATAGACGCCCATAAACTCTATTTTCACGTTATTTTAAATGATTTAATCCCACCTGAATCACTTTCCATCTCATTTACATGTATTCCTGTGACAGGAACCATTCCCTTATAGCCATGCAAACAGCGTTCCTGTGACAGGAATTATTCCCTTATAGCCATACAAACATCGTTCCTGTGGCAATCATTTAATAAATAAACTTCATTGTCATTGTTTTCATGAGCGTGTGAGGAAAACTTTATGGCTGGTATTTTTGGGATGAAGCGCTATCTAATGAATACAATGACAATGAAGTTTATTTATCATATTTACATTTTTTCCTATTTTTTCGATTTTTGATAATAATTACAGGTGATGCACGATCGCCAAAGAACGTTTTCTCCACATAAATTGCCTTGGTTTAAGGGGGGTGTGATCAATAGAAAGATAAGCGCCAACCACGCCCCCGTTACCTGGCAACCAGTCTATCCCAAAAGCAACAAACAGGAAAGAAAAATAGTCCCTTTGTAAATGTTCATTTATTTGAACAGGTAGCTTTACAAAATACAAGATTCGTTCACATTAGGGAAAAAGTATACAAGTAAGTTATTTTTTGGGATAAAATACCCAGAATAACACAATGAATACAAGATTAACTATTAGCTATACTGAAAAGTAGTGCCCAATGTACTGACGTATAAAATTGTGAAGGGGCTGCATAGCTGGCGCGTGCAGACTCGCGTGTAGACGATGTCTTCATGAGATGGTGAGGAAAACAACAGTTCCTATTCTTTCAATGTTAAACAATAAAGGGAATGTAAATATTTCCTCCTACAATACCTCATTCTCATACAAATAAACATCCAGCCAATATCCACATCAAATTTTTACTGCTGTACGCATAATTATGTCATTGCCATAACGACCATTGGTAATTGCCTGTCTGTCAACCTAGAGACTGAAATTCATCACAAAAGCAAAAGGAACTGTTTAGCAAATAGTGTTTTTTACGGTTGAAAAGCTCATTTCAGCGGATGTCTTTTGCCTTTTGATTGAGAAAATCACCGCTATCAAAAACAAACAAACAAAAACACAATATCACACACATACACAAGTTAGCCGCAATGTAACCAGTTGCACGCAAAAATAACTTTGTTAAAGATTCGGCTCAACTGAATCATATCAATTGATAATGGAAATTGTCTAAAATTGAAGACATCTGAAAGACACGTATTTTGAAAATATCCTACGGAACAAGAGTTAGCCAGCCAACGAACCTTTAACTGCATTCACGAACAAACTATGGGGGGGACATCTGTAACATTCATTTCTGTTGCATTTTGCTTAGGGCTAAGTGTTTTATAAAAAGAGAAATCCACCATAAATCCTTAGCAAACAATTTCATACATTTTGTACGCAAAATACGCTACAGCAAGCAAAAGCACGATGAATCGTTCATGTCAAACTAGAAAACAATACATGCACACTTTTTACCATGCAACCGGACCTCATCTACAAAAATGTGATTTTTAGTACCTTACCTTTATTTCTATAGATGAGTTAAAAGTGATCCATATCAAAACCGAGAATTATGTACACATGTCAGGTAATACAATGGACGCTCCCTTCACACTAATGGGTTTTTAATGTATTTCTGAGTCCACTATAGTTTTTAATGCCTGGACTCTCGTAGTCAAGTGTTTGCTATTTTGATGCCTTTGTACAGCTGGTCACATACATGAACGGAGGTAAGCAAAACAATAGCAGGTGACGTCACATAAAAAATGTCTGGTGTGCAGTACTCTGATGTGTATTAGGAATTGTAGGAAGGTATTCTGTTGGCCGTAATGGTTGCCCTTCATGGCGAAATAGAGCCGGCAAAAATACTGACAAGGTAGCCTTTATTGCACCAAACAATATTACATATTGAGATTTATAAATAGAAACAAAAAGCATGAGGCATAATCGCGTCTCTTAGCAACTAAATGCAACATAGCAGTGCAAAAGGACTGTCAAAGTGTACCCCATCTAAACCACGTCTAACGTATCAGTACCAAGTGAAAAAATGCAACAACGTGTAATGAATCAATACAAATGCAACTTACCTTAATGTATCGATACAAAGCAACCACGTGTAATGCACCTATACCAAGCAGCTAAGTGTAATATACCAGAGAGAGCTATTTAAATATATGTCTATTCAGGCAAAAGCTGGTCCTTTCCAAAAAGAGTAAAACGTTGATTTTCTTAAACAGTTCGATTCATTTGGTTCTTACAAACAATTTGGTTGACTATTATTTGGAGTTTGACATGACTACCTCAGTGTTGGTGTTTTACGAAAGCATAAAGTAATCCATTCCAGGATCAACGTCAAGTACTTGAAAAACAGAATGAAGCAGAAGGTGTGTATTGATGCAAGAGCTCTGTTTGGAACGGCATTTATTCAATCCTTTCCTGATGAACATATTGCGCCTAGCCCGCGAAAAGGAAAGTTGTTGACCTGGGACAAGCTGTCATTATAGGTATCATCTACAATTCTCAGCAAAAATGTTTCATTTTCACATAAATCGTACGTAAAGAGATTGAGGCATATGACAATTTATATCCGGGAGCTTTAGGGGTAATTTGAGCGGGAAAGGACTAATTGTGGAACTCCAGACATGCTCTGACATTACACAATTCTTGCAGAATGGTTCACCACACCAAATAAAGGGATTTGTGGACCTTTACAATGTATCGGGAAGAATATGTAACATATTATTTTATTTGTTTACATGAATGTTTAACTGTCTGTCGGAACCCACACAAATTACATTTCGAAAATAAGGCAGGCAGATTGACCTCTAAAATGACAAGTGCTTCTCCAAGTGATCAGAAACTGAATCATGGCTTGATGTTAAAAAAATATGGCCCAACTAAAAGCCAACGTACATATTTAATCGGTCAACTATATACCCTTTCGACATATCTAAAATTGTCTACGCTGTTTATGTATGACTGACAGTGGCTTTATTGTTCACAATATTTTCTCAGAGCGCAGTTAACCCATGGTGTCTGACATTTGTAGTACAAACCACTTGCCACTTAATACTGGTCACACCGTGGCAGACAGGTGTCTCGTATTACATGTGGTAATAAAATACAGATACATTTTTGAGAGAAATAGGCTTTAATGTCAGGAAAGTTGGTCTTGCAAAGATTTCCACCTTCAGATTGGAGATGGCCTTCAGGGCAGGCAGTAAATATATAGGCTATATGACGGCAAACACAGGCTATATGTATAGGCTACATGACGGCAAACTCAGGCTATATGTATAGGCTACATGACGGCAAACACAGGCTATATGTATAGGCTACATGACGGCAAACACAGGCTATATGTATAGGCTACATGACGGCAAACACAGGCTATATGTATAGGCTATATGACAGCAAACACAGTGAACAGGCTCTTAGAGAAAAAGTAATCAATGTCTGTAGCATACATATCGCAGCAGCAGTAGTTGTTGAATTGCCACTTCGATTAATAGAGAATATGTATGGTAATTAACTTGTATTCAGCACACGTGATAACCGGTTTGCCAATATGCGGCTACAACAACGACACGTGTATAGCATATGGCTCAATATTTAATGTCAGCACTTACACCAGCATGATAAAGATGCTGATCAATCCAAACCATGCACAATACAAATTGAGGATAAAATATCTATCTCCTAGAGTTTGATTTTTGCCATAACAGTGCCAGTACATTGGATATATTAGCTTAAAACTATGAATGATTATTTACATAAACAGTGGAATCTCCAGTTAAGACCACCACCACAAAGAAACCATATCTATATTAAGACCACCAACTAATAGACCTTTTCTTTGTTCTTAATCAAATTATATACTCCATTAAGACACCACCCCTTGATAAAGACCGCGCTTTTTTCAGTCCCTTACGTGGCCTAAATGGGGATATTCCACTGTATATATATATAATCGAAAGAAGATGCACAGACGCATAAGTACTGTAGGTTTTGAAAACAAATCTGAATATATATATATATATATATATATATATATATATATATATATATATATATATATATATATATATATATATATATATATATATATATATATACACATATAATCGAAAGATGCACAGCCATATAAGTACTGTAGTGCTTAAAACAATTCTGAAAATGTTCTGGTACTTTTATAGGGAACGGTCTGCGTAAAATTCAAAATTGTATGGACCATTGAATTGTATAAATTCAATTTTCGATTCAGCTTTCTTCTGTGCAACAGACATTCCCGCTTGCCATGTAAATTCGAGTTATTAATTAGCCAAGAGTGACCACGCTACTTTTGATGAGCTCGACGAGTGACCACCTCGTCGGCCCTTTCCAAAAGCATGATATTGTTAGTGATCAATTCATCAAATTCTACTTTGCACGCATGTTTTGTGGCTCTTCAATGCTAAGGCCAGGGATCCAGGGGTTTTCTCTCCAAGCTACTGTTTATGACGCTGAGCACGGACAATATGTGCAAGTCCATCAGTACATACAGAACTCTATGGTAATGGCCCTATATTATTAATTTAGTTCACAAGTACATGCATAACTCTGTGGTAATGGCCCTATATTATTAATTTAGTTCACAAGTACATGCATAACTCTGTGGTAATGGCCCTATATTATCAATTTAGCCCACAAGTACATACATAACTCTGTCGTAATGCCCCTATATTATTAATTTAGTTCACAAGTACATGCATAACTCTGTGGTAATGGCCCTATATTATTAATTTAGTTCACAAGTACATGCATAACTCTGTGGTAATGGCCCTATATTATTAATTAAGTCCACCAGCAAATACATAAGTCTATGGTTATGGCCCTATATTATTAATTTTGTCCACGAGTACATAGTGATCTCTATGGCAATGGCCCTATATTGTTACTTCAGCCAACAAGTACATACAAAAATCTATCGTAATGGCCTTATATCATTGATTCAGTCCACAAGTACACACAGAACTCTATGGTAATGGCCCTATATTATTAATTTAGTCCACAAGTACATAGTGATCACTATTGCTAATGAAACAGGCCAATACCCTTACTCTTTGATGGCCCTCAGTCGTGTATGTAAGAACTGGCATCGTATCATATATTTAGATTCCGAATCACTTTTGTATGATGCCTTCAAAATGTAACTTAGAAATAAGAATAAGGGGAAAATATCAATGTTTATCAACTGTAAGAGACACTTTGGATCTTATTGGGTGTAAAGATATTTGGGATAATTAGGATGTTAATTTTGGGGATTACCTGACAGAAATGATTAATAAACTGTTCAAAGAAAAATTCTTAATGCACTGGAAAAGTGAATTCAAAATACAATAACAACCGGATTAAAAAATGAGTACGCCCGCTGAATTTAAAGAAAATTTCGATTAGAAAAACATTTATATGTAATTAAAATGCTACAGTAAAGAAAAGTCTTACACGACTGAGAATCAGTGCGCATAATCTCCGCATTGAAATTGGCAGACACAAGCGACCAATACAAACACCACCCGATCAACGACTTTTTGATACATGCTCTTCTATTGAAAATGCATTCCATTACCTCCTTGAATGTACAAAATTTTCTAGTCCACGTAAAAATTTGATGGATTTGGCTGATGAAATACATATAAATTTTAAAGTGTGAGGCGACTATGAGAAATTTCTATTTCTGATAAAATGTCATGATATTGAAGTAATTTACATTCTGGAATCGTTTTTGACTGCTACAATAGAAATTGAAGGCCCGCTATAAATGTACAACCTGTATAATTGAGAAACACGAATCACATCTATACCCTGTGTGTTTGTATGTTATCCTGTGTGTGTGTGTGTGTGTGTGTGTGTGTGTGTGTGTGTGTGTTGTTATCGTATATGTATAATTTGTCGTTGTTTGTATCTTTGTATTTATTGCCATGTATTCATGTCTTTCGGCAGAATGCCTCAATTGTCTGAGGCATAGCGAAATAAAGTTCATTCATATAAACTCTATGGTAATGGCCCTATATTATTAATTTAGTCCGCAAGTACATTCAAACTCTATGGTAATGGCCCTATATTATTAATTTAGTCCACAAATACATACAAACTCTATGGTAATTGCCCTAAATTATTAATTTAGTCCACAAGTAAATGCATAACTCTGCGGTAATTGCCCTATATTATTAATTTAGTCCACAAGTACATACAAACTCTATGGTAATTGCCCTATATTATTAATTTAGTCCACAAGTAAATACAACCTCTCTGGTAATGGCCCTAAAATATTATTTTGGTCCACAAGTATATGCAGAACTGATTGGTAGCGGCCCTATATTACGAATTTAGTCCAGAGATACATACAAAGCACTATGGTAATGACCCTATACTATCAATTTAGTCTACTGATACATTCAAAACTTTATGGTTATGGCCCTATATTATTAATTTAGTCCACCAGTACATTCAAAACTATGACAATGACCCTATATTACTACTTTAGTCCACAAACACATACAGAACTCTATGGTAATGGCCATATATTATCAATTTAGCTGGAACCAAACAGACTGGTGATGTGCGGGCGTTTAATATTGAAATGAATGGATGGTAGGAGCCTTATTTCTAAAGGAATGTTATCCCATGCTACCGGTGCATTTAGCTTGCTAGAAAACAAAGATACATCGCAGCGAAATTCAACCTGTGCAAAGTATGTTCTATCTGGTGTTATAGCCATTGATATTGCAATTTTTTTTAAGCAACATGTCCATAGTAAAGGTGGATGTTAGATTATTAAAAGTTTGAACATGAATACTCCTGTGACAATTTTTGTAAAAGTCGCAATTCCATAATGTGGTAATCGCGAAAGAAATATGTGCAGTGTTGTCAATATAATGAGATTTATAAAGAAAAGAACAAACTTTGGTCAGAGGTTTAGCTAAAAAATCCAGACCTGTTTCATAATAAGAGGCCCCTGTGACATTGCAACATGTAAATTAAGGATGAATTAACGTATAACAAAATATATTTAATTGAAGCTACTCTTTGCCTCACTTTTCTAAAAATCTCAGTTACTTTGCCCATAAAACATGCATCATATGTAATGTGTAACTTCCAATGTAAATGATCATCCATCCATATACCCAAGAATTTTACCTTTGATACATGTTGTATTTTTGATACATGTTGTATTTTAGAGTTATTGCTTTTAATATCAAAATTGGCCGGGTCAAGATCAACTGGTTCATGTAGGTTCTCAGTGGAGGCTCTGTATGCAGGCGGGCTAGTTATGTTGTTCCCATTTCAGCTAGGTGCCTGCTGCCAAAGGTTGCAATTTAGAGTCCCGCTCGTTCCCAACATAAAAATATATATTTTTCACTATTTCCTTAATGCTGGTGGATTTGACGTCCCCGATTCTGGAAATAAATGCCGACTGAGTAGACATACTGCATAACAGTGTTGACATGGCACTCGCACATAACTACCTCCATTGAACCATTCTTTATAAGAACGGGGACTTGGTCGAGTGAATAAGTGTGTTTCCCATTTCGGCTAGGCGACTGGTGCCCAAGGTTGCAAGTTCGAGTCCCGCTCGTTCCGAACATAAAATACGTTTTTATTGTCACTTGCACCTGTGTTACTTTGAAACAGCTCTGTCTAGAAAAACCAAAATAGTTATGTTAAATGAAAATAGATAAAATACTCCGGTAAATTTGATAACGTTTGCTGCAAAACTATTAAATGTATTGAATGTCATTTTAATATAGAATGTTGTGGGAATGTACACCGCTAGCTCACAAGAATCTTGTGTACTGGGTTGTGTACAGCGATAGACACATAAAATTCCTAATTGCGACCTCCTATTACCGTATATCCTTTCGCTATACCCTATATACTTAGTTTTATCAACATTACGTGACAGCTGCTAATTTTGAACTATTTCAGGACTAAATGGCAATATCTAAAGTGTGATTAACATTATATTATAAAACAACTAGATTTTCTAAGCAAACTAAACTTGTATAATCTGCAAGAAATGCACGTAATTATTCTGGACATGTCACATAAAAATCGCTAACATATACATGGAATAATAATGGTCCTAAAACTGCCGCTGTGCTCAGTGGGACGAGTAATTATTTTGGCAGTAAACACTTTGTTAATGATCTGAAGGATAAGGTGAAAACTATCTGTGTGTTAATCATCGAGTACCATACAACTGCGCCTGTTTAATATGGCGACTAATGTTGAAAGATTTGGAGAAATCTGAAAACACATACGGATGTAATATTGTTGTTTTTCAAGAACCTCTGCTATCCTGTTATATAAAAAAGAAGCTTACGGCAATTCAGGTATTGTATTTCCTGCGGAAAACGAAAATCTCTAGTCGTATGCGAAGCAATGCTGTTTTGAGATGCAGAAGGAATTAAATGTATCAAGTATACGCATATGCTATAGTATCAATACTCCAGGAATTAAAAAAAATAAATAAATAAAAAATAAAAAACAATTAATATAAAAACACAGCTCCGTTACTTGTGGTTAAATTTCCTTTCATGATACTACCATAAGGACTTTCACATGTACCCTTTATTCAGAAGATGCTGACCCTCCAATGGATTTACCAGCTCATCTGATTGAACGGCTGTCTTAAATATGCCGCGGTTAACTTCAGTGTTGACGACAGTCTGCTCTCCCAATGATCTTAACAGGTTGTATTTGAAAGTCTGGTTAAGCAGGCGACCATTGATCTGTGTTCTTGATATTTTGTATATAATTTGCCATGGTAATAGACCAGTTCATAGGACTCGGGTTTATTTGGTTCACTTCGGGGAGCGCACCCTGCCTTGTTTACATTTTGTGCTCGACCACGCTGGCAGGATTACACGTGGAAGGATAAGAAAGTAAAACACAGGATGCGCTTGGATTTAACGAAAAATCAAACAGTCAGCAAACCATAAATGCAAGTATCACCAATGATGTGACATTTTAGGTAAAAGATTACACTGTTCAGCACAATCCATGCTGTAATCACTAGCGTTTGCCGTGGTATCCGTTGTAAACATGTGTCGGCGTTGGTCTGACTCGACTGCTTGCTGATTGGACAATCAGGCCATCAATGGAATGCATAATTAATTACGGTCCGGAAAAGTTCGGTACAACTCGGTATGAACAGGTCTATTGTGTCTAGGGGTACCAAATGCATTTCCAGCATCACACTAACCTTGATAAAATGTATCAGTTTTCGACATTTATCCAAATGATATAATTGATATATTATGACCATGATACATTGACAAGCCACGTTAAGGTGACCTACATTCTATCACAACCGAAGTTTCGTTAATTTCTTCAGGACTTACCACATAGTAACGACATTCAAATAAGTTACCCAGTGACCTTGAGAATTGCGTCAAGATGACTCAAATCAAATCTTTCCGTACCCTAACCTATATACATAATCCTAATATGTTGTTTCCAACGTTTCATAAAATTTTCAGGGGTCATTGCATAGAAACTAAATTAATATCAATACCAGTGTAACCCTGTAACTTTTATCAAGGTGACCCAAAATAACATCTCAACCGAGGCCTCATTAAGACAAATATTTGCAGTCCCAAGTTTTAGAAGTTCTTCAGTCTTTATTGCATAGAAACGAAATTCCCAACAGTTACCAGTGACTTTGTGAATTTGGTCAATTTTTAATAAGTTCCACAAACGTTCGTTGCGCTTATCGGGAGTTATCGTACATAAATTAAAAGGAGAAGAAGAAGAAGAAGAAGAAGAAGAAGAAGAAGAAGAAGAAGAAGAAGAAGAAGAAGAAGAAGAAAAAAAGAAGGAGAAGAGGAAGGAGAAGAAGAAGAAGAAGAAGGAGAAGAAGAAGAAGAAGAAGAAGAAGAAGAAGAAAAAGAAGAAGAAGAAGAAGAAGAAGAAGAAGAAGAAAAAGAAGAAGGAGAAGAGGAAGGAGAAGAAGAAGGAGGAGAAGAAGAAGAAGAAGAAGAAGAAGAAGAAAAAGAAGAAGGAGAAGAGGAAGGAGAAGAGGAAGGAGAAGAAGAAGGAGAAGAAGGAGAAGAAGAGAAGAAGAAGAAGAAGAAGAAGAAGAAGAAGAAGAAGAAGAAGAAGAAGAAGAAGAAGAAGAAGAAGAAGAAGAAGAAGAAGAAGAAGAAGAAGAAGAAGAAAAAGAAACGTGTTACCCTTTTCGCTAACATTTGTTTGATGAACTACTTTTTGTGCTAATACTTGACGTTGCGCAGTTGCTGCAGAAGAATAACGGAAATGTTTGTGGTACAATAATAAAATTAGCCAAGTGTGCAATACTGCAAGCCATTAACGAGGCTGGCGTGACTTGCAGTATTCTTCACACGGTTGGTTTAATTTTTATGCAGCAATTACAGCTGTATTGGTAAAATGATTAAAAAACAGATAATGTATAAACATAGATTTTATTAATGAAAACGACTGAAATTCACGAGCGCACTACTTAAAAGTAGTAGCCAAGCTCTACAAGGATTATATCGATTTCTACTAGGGTGATATGGATCAGTTATCACCCACTCCATATTTTCCTCTTTTCATATCTGATACAACTATAATTACTGGATTGAAATCTTATTTTTCCACCAACGTACATTGGTTTCGATTTCTACTAGGGTGATATTGATCAGGCTGTCACCCAGTCCCGTTTTTTCCTGTTTTATGACTGATACAGCTATAATTACTAGACAAAAATCTAATTTTTACACCCACGTACACTGATTTCATATTTCTGGGACAATGGAAATTGCATCTAATCAATTTAAATTATCATACACCTGGATAATAGATGTTTTTCACGTAAACCTCTCTCCATTGCCCTCCCCTGCCCCCCCCCCTTTTTTTTTTTTATTAAGGAATTGGGATTTTGTGCAGGTGGTATGTGCGTTTCCCATTTTCGGCTAGGTGATTGGTGCCGAAGGTTGCTGGTTCGAGACCCGGCCTCTCCGTTTGGTCACAAAGCATTCAGAAACATGTACAGTCTTGTAGTCTGCGTTCTTTTTTTATATATTTTTCGAAGGGATAAGCCTCCGTCGCAAAAAATCCTCTGATTGACGTCAAGCGTAACAGCTTCAAGCACTGGCTAATGTTGGTGATCTAGGTGGCAATAATAATGGGATCGTGGAGAAGAGAAGGACATCACTGTCATTGCGTATTTTATCCACACAAATGTCCCCATAATGTAGTTCAGCGTTTACAAACCCTATCTTGGTCACGTAGTTAACCGTTGTCACAATTTTGCACAGCGGCTCTTGGTTTAAGGATTCTAAATAAATGGGACCATTTTTGAAGAAAAGCAACTGTACAGCTCTCTATAGTACTACTTTTTCATGCAATGGCAGCTGAAGCATATATTTTTGGGTTGGTATGGTCATGAACTGCATATTGGTGCAAAGACCAACACTTGTCCCGGCCTAATTGTTAAACAAACACATTGATAATGTATATATGTTTAATATATATAAATATGCTTATTTCTCTTCCCAAAAAATGGCAAAACTCAAAAAATGGTTTGGTTTGGTTCTTAACAATATTATCCAAAAAAATGTTGCCATATATATTGGATATCTTGTTTAGTTTATGGAATATTGCTCTGCAAAGTTTAAAAATCTACACTGTCAAAGAAGAACATAAGAAAGTCGGATTTTTAAACTTTACAAAGCTACGTTTCCTACACTAAACGAGATATCCCCAAAATAAGGAAAAAATTTTTGGGATAATATGGTTAGAAATGAAACGAAACCATTTTTACAGTCTTACCATTTGTTTCATGGAAGAAACAGATGAAAGCAGAATACAACCCGATCATTTCATTACCATTGTGTTTATTTAATAGCTAGGCAAGAACAATGATAGATCTTTGCACGTATCTATAGTTCAGGATTATGCTAACTTAAATACATATACTTTAGCTGTCTTTGATTCAGTAAGTAGTACTTCATTAAGCTCTAAAATTGTTTTTTGTTTTTGTTTTTTTTTTTGAAAAACAGTCGAATGTATTTGCAGTGCTCAAAAATTATGCTATGCCGTTCGACAAAATAACATCATAAAAGTTAGATTAATAAATGCTAGAGGGAACGTTATTGTTAAAATCACCCTTACACCAAGAAACAAAAACCTTGGGATATTAATAAAACAAGATCCATAAACAGAGACGCGTCAACACCGCTGAGGCTGCTAGCAGGGCATAGCATTTACGCCACTGGCAGAATAACAGCCGAAAAATACTTAAAGAGAAACACTCATACAAACATAATTGCTTCTGAGATACTACTGGCATTGTAAACAAAAACTTAAAAAAAAGATTATTTGCTGCAAAATATTCCTTTAACACATTACAAATGGCTCTTATTCCCCATGTAAATTATAGCATCTGGCTCAAAAAAGTATATATAAACTGTTGTGTAAGTAGGTCTTATTAAATATATTGCACACACAGAGCCAACTTGCAAAGGTTTAAAATTACTAAAATTAGTGACATCTTCCTGCTTCTGCAAATGCATTTTTTCAATTATGTACACGTTCAATTACTAATATACTTTAAAACTAACGAATTAAACCAGCATCCCAAACAAACAAGTGCACCACAAGATATCGAGATCACATCTTCAGAGGCGGAACAAAATTTAGCAGTACAAGGACTTGCACCAGGTATAAAATAGTGGCTACTATCAATATCCCTCCAATGTATGTTGGTAAAAATCATGAACGCATGGAAGAAAAGGCTTCTCGTTTTGCGCCATTTTTTTCTTCATTACAAATACACTATTATTTGTTGTGTGCCTAACGTTTATGTCTGTACTGCTCAGTAATGACTTACCTTATTATTTACTCAGTTTCTTTAATTATAGCAATAGCAAGTTAATGCGGTTCGTCTCCAATGTAACAGCAATTCTGTTAATCTTCAACTCTGTCACAGTATATTATGATGAAGCCACATATGGCTGGTTACATGACATTTTTATTGTAGTACAATTTATATTGTGGCACTTGATTGTGATACTTGTGGGTGGCTCTAATGTCATCGGGATATCGCGGCTAAATCATGGTCTCCCTTTCTAATTTCGCTTAATCTTGTTTAAAACGTCATACTCCATACGTCATGTGTATATTTTGATTGTACAAAAACATTCTGAGTCTGAGAATCGGTATGACTTCCGCATTCAAAGTTCTTGGAAAACCTTTGGATAGGCTTGGCGGGTTGTCGTAATATTATCATAATTTAACAAGGTTTATCATGTATATTGTTGATTAAGTCATTCCACCCTAATGACGCTTTTAATGCTGATATCTAAATGTCGTCTGCTAATTGTACTTTACTAATTTAGGGATTATTTTTCAAAATTTTGGATGAAACTTGCAAAGAAGATCATGCCAAATCATATGTCCATGGTCAACAGCTTTCCATGGCGCGCTCTGGGCGACATTGCGTCCAGAGTGCGCCAAGGAAAGCTGTTGACTCGGTTTTCTATCAGGGTGGAATGAGTTAACAGTCCGAAGCGCAGCAACAGGAAGCGAGGCGAGGACATTCGATCTGCAATAACACGTTACCACATTATATGTTTATCTTATAATATAGACAAATTCGCTGAATCCCAAATATATACATGAAAGCACAGAGTCAACATAAAGAGATTGAAGATTTTTATTAACATGCAACAAAGTACAAACAATTCAGAGACGCTGGGTACCTTAGCCTGATGCGAGTTCGTCAGCCAATCACAGACAAAGCTTTATCAAATAATGACATATCGCCATTATTAAGTCTGATGGACAGCCTTGTGAAAGGCATGGTTCTGTCACCCCAAATAGCACGTGCAACAAGAAGCTATCTTTTCGCGCTCCTAAGGCTTCAATTATACTAGTCAATATTTTAAAACTGTTTTATGCCAGAAAAAATAGAAAAGTGCGTTGTTCGTAAGAGATGTTGAAATTGCATAAGAAAGAAATGCAATTAAACAACAAACAAAAAAAAAAAAAAACAAGAAACAAAAATAAAAAGCAAAAACAAAATAAAAACAAAAACAAAAAACCTTTCATCTCGTTGCCAGGGTACCAGTACATCAGATTTAAGGTGTTCGTAGATGCCGTCAAATAATCAGTGTCTCGCTCTGGTGTTTTGCGCATAAACTGGAGAAATGTATTTAAACTAGAAAGGATTTTATATCCTAGGGACCAGCTTGACAGTCTATTTAAATACCAACATCATCATGATGATGATCATTAAAGCATGTCATGTTTTAATGTCTTACGTGGAAAGTATACTGATGCTCATGCAGGCGAACATCTGGCTATTGATTTCATTTGACATCATATTATCGATCGTTTCCGTCTGACAGTCGGGTCAGACTGTGTGGGCAGTCTGCTCATTTCTATATCGGCGTACGCTCTAGTTTGTACGAATATGTTTTGTTTTATGTCCCAAAAGCTTTGAATGTATCTTGATATATTAATTTTACATATTGCAATGGGCTATTAAATTTTCAGCATTCTTATAATTTTGTGTGTATTTTTTGTATGAGAAAATCCATAAAGGCAGTGTTAAAAAGCATTTACAATACTATTTGAATTAGAGTTTCTCTCCATATTTGACTCCCTCCGTTCCGATGAAAGCACTGCATAGATTCTTTACTTTTGCCTGCCTGCGAAAGTAACATGAAAGAAAAATGTCAAGTAATCTAGGTAAATACGGTGTCAGGTATATTCATTTTTAAAGTGCATAATTGTTTGCTGCAAAATTCTGACCGTGTATCGTACAAGTCTTGGTGGATCAATGGCAGGAAATTGATCCCTCCTGCAGCCCATTGGTCCTCCCTTTATTTTACAATTGCCATAAACACTGCACATCATAACCTATCCAACCATACAATCAACGTTTAGTGCACTCATTTCTCACAGCTAAAATGTATTTCAGCTGCCATGTTGAGTGAAGTGTTGAGTGCTGTGTTGTTCAGGCCACAACTGTTCCGAAATTAAGCCTTGTCGCTGCAGCGCCCTCTCACAAGGAATGAATGCATCAGCCCTGTGTACAGTTAATTTATGTTCATGGTTTATTGCAAAACAATGTCAATGTGCATGACGTAGCTTTAAATCAAACACAAAGGCAGTTCAATGGAATTGAAATAGGTATAATATAACAAGGTTTATCATGTATATCATGCCCAACGCCTTATACACACAGCCAGTGGTGCCATGTCTCGGATCACTGCTCCCTGGGGACTGTTGATCTACAATAGCACTGCATGGCACCGCACCCAATAGCAATTAGCACTGCATGGCACCACACCCAATAGCACTGCATGGCACCACACCCAATAGCACTGCATGGCACAACACCGAATAGCACTGCATGGCACCACACCGAATAGGCCTACACTTTATGATAGACAGGGAAATTTGTTATTATCAGGTGGAGCTGAAACATTGAACATCCAGATTAAACAGAAATCATTGCAGTGTTTTTCTATTTTAAAGATGGTAGGCCTATCTTTCTACACTCTATGTTAAATGTTGAAGCTCTACCTAATTATACCTCGCCATTATGTTCTAAGACTAAGAGTAAGACTGCAGTGAAGTGGTCGTCTACTAAAGGTGCGCTAGACTGTGCGTCATGTTGGCTATGCCAGTAATATATGGGCACCATGTGCTATTGATCTTTAAAGGCAAAGTAGATCCCCAAAAATAAATTGATAAAAGTGGACCACTTTTAAAGAAAGGGGTTTAACAGCGTCATTCTTAAAGCCTGTGACATCACTCCATAAAGGCTGTGATGTCATGGCCATATCCTGTCAGTCACATTACTAAATCAGTGAACCCTTTTGCAGTTCTTTCTCGTGCCTTTGGTGTTTGTGTTGTTGAGAACCCTAACATAGTTATCTCAGTGGGAAACTCCAGTAGCACAATGGTAGGTTACATGTCAATCAAGGAAATAATAACAGTGGCTTTGGATATAATTACACACATGTATTAGCTGACAATAAGTAATCAGTAATACCTTTAACACATGGCCTGCAAAGACCCAACAGCCGATCAGTGTTCGTCTTTCAACCTAATTATAATAAGCCTATTTTAAAAAAGATTAATAACACCTACATGGTGCTCATAACCAATAAAACATGCTAGACATTCTTTTTTTGCCGTCAGGTGGCGTGGTAAGCAATGACCCAGTGCAAGAAGACTTGTAGGCCTAACTAAAAGTTTTTATTATTTATTACTTCAGACCTTTGTCTCTTGGTATTAAAATTGTTGTTTTACTGATGTCAAAACCTATCTCTCATTGTTTTTAACTGTTATAGATCTACTATATGGTTGCTTACACTATGAAACAAATGATGCAGGGGAGCCCATGTGTTATTGAAGGTCATCAGTCCTCAGAGATCAATAACACACGAGCCTGACGCCGTGTGTGTTATTGATATCCTCGGACTGATAACCTTCAATAACACATGGGCTCCCCTCCATTATTTGCATGTTAACACACGACCTGCAAAGACCCATCAGCCAATCAGTGCTCGTCCTTTAATCTAATTATAATAAGCTTATATTATAAAAGTCTGTAACCACTGGCAGTTACCTATACTGTACCGGTTCATGTCTCTTCGCATGGACTAGATTAAATTCTAGGTTAAAAGCTTTGGTTTTCGTAATTAAGTGGTGACGTCACTGTGTTTGTTTTGCCTACGTGTCCTAGACCTATTAAGTTAATTGTTTTTCCCGCAATCCAACGCTGATGGCCATTCTGAGCCGATCTGTTTTGTTCTCTTTGCGATTTTATTTTCTTGTTACATGTATTCTTAAGCAAAATAATGAAATGGTGCCCTTGCCTGCGTGGGACAGGAAGAACTGTAAACCTGAGGGTTAACAGTCCATCCCAAAGGTGTACAGTTCTTTCTGTCCCACAAAGGCAAGGGTACCATTTCCTTTATTATACTGAAGAACAATACATGAACAAATATCACGCCATTTTCATTCCATTTTAATAAATCAACAATCATTTACATGGTCAAGGCAAATGTGCAGTGCCCCTAGTGACAAAAATTGGCAGCTGGCAACTGTAATTTTCTTGCAGTTTACAGTCAAAACTGTTACACGCCCAATTAGAATCAGAACACAAGATTAATGGGGGGGGGGGGGGGGGGGACATTAATGCCTGAGTTATAATAGACCCCCCCAAAAAAAAACAAACAAACAAACAAACAAAAACAAAAAAACCCACCTGCATTGCCAGTCCCAGCTAATCGCCAGGCTGACCTTCGTCGGACGGAACATAGACCTACCGCGCATGTCTCCGGCTTGAGTAAGTTGATGAGAGGCCAAGTTCAACGTTAGCTCATGTCGGTTTTTATTAGGCCTATTACATGGTAATTCACGTTTGGGTAATACGATCATACCATATAAAGCCATCTATGCCTAAACTTGTAGGTCTGAATTTCATTTTCTTCACCATTTCACATAAGAAATGACAGTGTTGTGTCGAAACAGCAATCAACAAAAAATACCGCAACTGACGATAAATCAACATCCTAGGTGCGCGCGCATGAAAAAGTGGTCGGTGCGAAAATAGGACATGCACGCGACCCTTTTACTCAGGCGTTTGGATAGGGAATAAATTGTACACGGTGCCGAACGGCCCGTCCATGGTTACTATGGACTACAAATACATCATGGGATAATAATAAAACTATACGAGTATGAGTGCCTGGCCGTAAATTTTGCTTTGCACAAACATACCCATGGAGCAGAAGGATACGCGAGATGCAGCCCGCCGCAGGCGGGCCATCGAGTTTATCCAGTAATTGTAGCTGTATCATCCAGAAAAGGTGGAAGATACAGACTGGGTGATAACCCTGTCCATATCACCACAGTGCAAAGGTCAATCCATATCACCACAGTGCAAAGGTCAATCCATATCACCACAGTGCAAAGGTCAATCCATATCACCACAGTGCAAAGGTCACTGAGAACTACTTTCCTTCTAAATTCTTGTAGTTGGCGCACGTCAAGCATGTATTTTTTCAAATGACCCAATTACTGGACCCTGCGTTACAGTTATTCATACGCAAAGCTTTGCAAAGCCTTGTTTGATGAAATAAACGTTGAAACTGTTTTTAGGCCTAATTGTCTTTTTAGTATTTAACGATGAAAATAAGATTACAGCTATAATTACTGGATAAAAGTAAAACCAGCCGCGTGGAGGAGACTCGTAGCAGACTGGCCTCGTTCCCGCGGCGGATCACTCCTCGTGCAAGCACTCGGAGTGATCCGCCGCGGGAACGAGGCCAGTCTGCTGACTCGTCTCCTCCACTTGGCTGGTTTTACTATTTTATCATTCCGGTCCACGGGTACGCGAGTGCCATGCAGAATTTACGGCCAGGTAATTGCAAGAGTGTTGTTTTATTTTTATCCCGTGTATGTGCAGTCCAGAGTATTCTCTACCATTTCACATTAAAAAAAAAAAAAAAAAATGACAGTGTTGTGTCGAAACAGCAATCATCGACAAGTACCGCAGCAGACGATAAATCAACATCCTAGGTGCCCACGCATGAAAAAGTGGTCAGTGCAAAAGTATGGCATGCATGCCACCGTTCTACACGGGCGTGTGGATCGGTAATAAATTCTACACGGTGCACAACGGCCCGTCCGTGTTTATCTGGACTACATATATATGGGATACAAAAATCATGATATGGCAAGGTGAAGAACACTCTATAACTCTCTCGCGCACTTTCTCTTTCAGATCCCTTCCCCGTGCCCGAAAGGTGGGTCTATAACATAGGCCTACTTGCGGGGGGGGGGGGGGGGGTTGGAACCAAGATTTTTCGCCAACTGATTGTTAAATGTTAGGCCTATGTCTATGATTGGGGCTTTCTAATTTCCCGTGAACGATGAAACTCAAAAATATAGGCTTAAGCCTGAAACTAGATCATATGGTAATTCACGTTTTGGTAATTGGGTCATAACCTATGGAGCCATCTAGGCCTAGCTTTTTAGGCCTAAACGTAAGGTCGACTTGACCTACTACGACATAAAATAACATAAGTCATAACGCAAGCGCAAATTATATGCCAGGTATATGGGCCTAGGCCTACTAACGATCAAGACATGGGAAGGTCAAGAACTCTCTCTCAGATTGCCCCCTACCCGAAAGGCAGATCTCTAGGCCTATATAGTATTTGCGGGGAGGGGGGGGGGTGAAACCAAGAATTATCGCCAACCAATTGTTTTGCATTTGTCTATTATTGGGGCTTTTTAAATTCAATTTCTCGTGAACGGTGAAACTAACAAATATTGCCATTGGGCTACGCTTGACACGTGATTCAGCTTTTCATTTTAGACATGAACTGTGAGTGTGAAATGAAATACTTGTCACGTGAATTGCGAATATCACTGAATGTAGGCCTGCTTTTTCACCATGAACTCTTGCAAAGCCGAAGGCTTATTGTGAAAACACATTTATTCTATGTTTGGCAGTGAGTTATCATTTTCTGGAGTGAAATCCAGAAATAGTAACTCACTGTAGATCGCATGACCTAAACATTGTTGCAGGTAAATTGTGACGTGATGCATCAATTGACATTTAGACAAAATCAAATGTGCACGAGCGAGGTTTGATCATAGTATCATACGTGAATGCGTGACGTGGACAAACCACGACGAACGTAAACAAACCTGGCACACCAGAGTTCGGCGTTGAAAGTAGGCCTGGGGTATAATTTTCCGCGATGAATACCCAATCAAACACAGAATACACAAAATCTTACACGGCACCAGTTACTATTTTTCTCTCACTCGGGATCGTTGCTGGTGTGGAATTGTCTTGTTATTTTCATTTTGAGTGTCTTACATTTCGAACATGCGGATCTATTTAAAGCGCGCAATGGTATATTGTGTTTACACCCGCGGTGCATGTATATGTGATTTGACATTTCCAAGTGAAAAGTCTCCGCTTCAAAATGGCGACACCTAAGCAACAAAAGCGACAATTTTTGCGGTAAATACTCGATTAAACATAGAATAAATAAAATCTTACATGGCAGTGAGTGAGTGACGATTTTTCTCTCACTCGGGATCCATTGTTGGTGGGGAAAATCACTCGTGACCTGCGGTCACTCGTGATTTTCCCCACCAACAACGATCCCTCGTGAGAGAAAAATCGTCACTCACTCACTGCCATGTAAGATTCTATATTTTCATGAACGCGAATCCCTCGAAGCTCCTAGCATTATCCATAATGCAGGAAAGGGTGAGTTACAATGCCAACTTAAGTTACAGTGTAAACAGCTTCAAAATGACGATTCGTGAGATTAATCAGTCAATACCCACAAAAAGGAAACGTGAGGTTTGTCAAGTTGTTATTGCTTAATATTTACATTTGTTATTTTTGTTAGCATTGAAAGAATAGGAACGGTAGTGTAGTTGATGAGGCAATGGTTACACTAGAGCATCTCGTGCAACCAACGTGCTGCGCAATAATATCCTCTTAACGCACTTTGTCATTATTTAAGCTTCCGCCGAAAGTACTGCCGAAGCGTTTGATTCATAGGCCTAAGCATAATGGGAAGACGGTGTCAAATGATCAAGAATTGCATATCTACTCGTCAAAACTTGCCTAAATGTTTTCTTTTACCGGTTTTGCAAGCTTTATTGAAATAAAGTTGTTGTGTTATTCGGAACTATTTTTTTCCTAGTTTTGTGTTCCAGGAGTTGCCTTGACAACTGATGGCTGATGTAGTAGCCCCGCCTACTTGGCTCCTCCCACTAGTAAACAAAAAGGCGATTTTTTGTAAATTAACAAGCTAAAAACGATTTTAAATCAACTATCAATGATAATACTTACTCTTATGTCAATAGAAATTGATGTTAAATGTAAATATAAGAATTAAACTTCCTCTCTAGTATAAATTATAATTACGGGCGCATGGTTGCAGTTTGTGTGACAGGCATTTCTTTGATGACGCGCGGTCACACAAACTGCAACCATGCGCCCGTAATTACACTAGAGAGGAAGTTTAATTCTTAAATAATTGTAGGCCTACAGCTGCATCATGCCTAGTCTAACGAAGGCCAAAGTTGCCTTGGTCTCGGGTAGGGCTATGCCTGACTTTGACAGAGACCGCCAAATGGCTCATTTTGGCCCAAGCCAAGGTTAAGAGTCTGGAGCTGCCAGTTCAATTCCATCCGTCTTCTCCATTTTTCTTATTGTTTTCAACTTTTTAAGCCTAAAGCTAAAAACGCTACGGTTAATCATGTAGTGTTATTTACCATATATCAGTACTAAGCTGTTGAGTTTCATAAATAACTTTGGTAAGGTTATCTGTTTAACAATTCAAATGGGTGTAAATTGAAACTTGAAAGAGTGCGATTTCACATTAATACTACCAAAAGTTACTAAGTGAGAGTTCGGGTGCAATATGCTGCGAATGAGCCATGTAAAGTTAAGGGAGGAAAAAGGATTCTGTCTAGCTCAGGAGTTAGTGTTCACAGTTCGTGATGAATTGAGACACGAAGTCATGTTTCACGCATGTTTTGTGATGAACGGTTAGGCCTCCTATACTATAGTAAATACTCTCTTGCATTTTCAACGCTACCAGATAGAGGTACATCATATTATAAAATCCTGTCATTCACACCCACGGGAAACGTCACCACTTGCACCTGCTCCCCCCCCCCCCCCCCCACCCATTCTCTCTGACTCGAGCTCCGCTCCACGTAACTACAAATAGTGCAGAGGCCGCACATTTACGTCATTTTGTATGACAACACATCATTTGTCTTTTACGTTACACCAAGTGCCTGAATGTAAACAGAATGGTCAGTCAACAGCTTTTTGAGCAGCTGTAAAACAACTGTCGTATTTGGGTTGCATACGTTCTGTACTACCTTGACAAGTCACAGGACTGCCTAACGTTAGAAGACATCAACCAGACTGTGGTGAGTATGGCATTATAACTCCTAAGCGATCTCCTTTACTTAGGCTTTAGATCTACAAACCATGCCTCGATTTTCTCGGCTGTGAACTCCTTGGCCTACCACACCACCCAACTCTTGCCGCAAGTGTGCACAGAAGACGATACCCGATAGGACTAATTCACAAAGACTTACGTGCATGTAGCACTCTTCCTAGGTGTACAAATAACCAAGATACATGTAAATTCAGTCCAATTTACATTGCTGGTAAGAACTTAAGTGCGATATGACAAATCATAATAATATGTTTAAAAACCTGTCGTGAACCTATGCTTTTGTGCAAATTTTGAAGCTTGAAAATACCACTGGGTTACCCATATCAAAAAATGCAAAACTTTAAAAGAGCAAGTTTTAACCATCTGTCTTTAAAATCTAATACCACAATGGAAATTTACATTAACGTGGAATATAAGAATTGGGCGCAGCCAATGTTACCTATGTAATTGTTTGAGGGATAATAAGAGAACATAACGAGCAAAATCATGGAACACAGAATCATTGATATATGTAACAAAATGTACATTTTTATTAATTAAATATTGAACCCCATATCAAAACACTCAGTAACCTGTATCTGTGGCACGTGCTTGTTCTTATTTGTACTCATAATCTAACTATATAGGCCTAAGCGTATTTCGCTTAAATCATATATAGGGCCATGATATATCGTGGGAAATATTTATTGGAAATAACTCAATGAAAGCGAATACATGACCCTTAGATTACACATGGGCCTAAGCATTTGAAAAAGCTCAACGACCACAGTGAATCACAGAAACCAAAAAGAAGCTGACCTCATAGTCATACAGTAATGATTTATCGTTACCTATATCTTGAGGCTGAGGCTGACAGATTGGGTTCGATGCAGGTTGAAACCTTATCAGCAAGCGTTGGTATAATTCCTCATTTTAAACCAGCACTGGGTGTGTGTGGACAGGAACACGCAAAAAATGTCAGTCAGACCCAAAACTTTATTCCATGTCGCTCATTCATTTTTCAAAATCTGCTCAGCAAAACAGGGCTAATAACGAGAAAGGATGGGAACGCCGCCAAATGTCCAGGAGGAGCTGAACTGTCTGATGGTGCCGCCTGGAATGACGGAGATTTTGACGCTTCTGGCCCAGGAGATCATACGCGAGCAGCCTGACGACATCTTGGCCTTTGCCGCTTATTACCTGGAAGATTTTTCCAACAGTTCACCAGGAAGGAATTTCCGTACAACTATAGCAGGCAAGTGCTTTTCGCTGATGGCCTGTAATGAATGTCCAGCCATACATTTTCTTATCTTCTGGAGGCACTCCAGCCCCTAGAAAACAGTAAAACACGGTGTTAAAAGTTAACGGTGCTCTTGAGTAAAGGTGCAGTACCAATATTCTGACCAGGAAGCCCTTTTCACAGAATAAATTAAAATAAAACTGATGCATATTAGGCCAGATAAAAAAATAGTTGTTTCTCATTTCCATGCGCATGAAACTTTTCTTTCTCATTTTTCTTTCTTTCTGTTTTTTTCTTTTTTTGTATTATAATTTTTTTTTTTAATTTTGTCATTTTGCCTGTTTGACGATCTTCGTTGACTACTGCCAGTCTTGTGACCGCTGTCCTCTTACACTGAAGGCACAGCCTGTAAAAATGTGTGTGTGTGTGTGTGCATGTGTGTGTGCATGTGTGTGTGTGCGTGTGCAATGGTATCCCCTATTGAGACCACTTAAGGGACTGAGAAAATGTGGTGTTTATCCGCAGTGGTCTTAATGGAAATATAATTTAATTAACGATAAGCAAACGGGTATGTAAAATTGGTCGTCTTAATTATAGAAATGGTCTCTTTGTGGGGGTGGTCTTAATTGGAGATTCTACTGTATAGATATATTATATTTGTATATATATATGTATATATATATATGTATATATATATATGTATATATATATATATATATATATATATATATATAATAGCATAACTTCGGAGTATGAACGAGTAAAAAATATCCATGCACCCATAATTGGTGAGATGTTTCAGCAGTACAAAAAAAGGAAATATACCCCAAAAGCCTCCCTCCCTCATCATTTTTTTGCCCAGGTTAAAAAAAACAATTTTTTTTTTTTTTTTTTTTTTTTTTTTTTTTTTTTTTAGCCTTAACATGTATATACTAGGAATTAAAATCTCTCACTACAGTCAGGGTTGTCTGATATACGTTTCTTATCTGCAGCAGGCCTGTGCCAGTAATGTTGATATGCAACGGTTTACATATATATATATAAGCCTTTTACAAGAAGCGATCTGCCCCTGAGACCCCCGTAAAACCTGTTCACTTGGAGCATTCTTTTCTATCTGGACATGCAGTCTTCCTGGTATTTGACTAACATTTTTATAAGGAAATTTAATGTGGAATAATTACTATAAAGCAGGTGTGCGCAACTTCTGTTGTCATAAGCACTAAAAGAGTTAATCCTTACCCTACCTTTAATTTATTCCATGTCGTTTTAATTTGGTTCAACCAAGTCCAGTTTCTGTGGGAAGGAACGTGACCGCGCATGCTCGTATTCTATGCAAGATGCAGCGTTTGTAACATCACACTTGGTCGGTCTCTGCATGGCATCTTTGACTTGTACACATTGTAGAGTATTTCCCAATCTGAATGTAATAATCACTTCAATATTTACTTTCATCAATGGACTTTTAATACTTTATCATCTTTCCGATGTCTACATTGGTCCGATTGGAGTTTGTTACAGAAATTATACAGGGTATTTTAGGTCGGTTATAATCACTTCAAACTTTAGCAGCAAGGGAAATAGAAAGACTCCGCTAATGCAACGAAGTGCTTGTTATCATTAAGTTCTGGGCGCTTTTACTACTGTGTTGGCTTCTTCAGAGTACAGTGAAGAATTGACAAGCTTGCAGCTTGTGGGCCTTTATGTATTGGGTGGTTTAATGGACCCTATGTTTGGTGGTTCGTGGAGTTCATTATGTCATTATAGGTTCTACTTAACTTATTGGTAGTTAGAGAAAAAAGTTTCTGATTGGGTACCTGTGTAGTTCTTTATGATTGGCACATCTAGGTGTGTAGTTCTAAGTGGTAATTAGTGATGTAAATGGTAAGCAACCAGGTTTGGGCCGGAAGGTTAGTTTACAGTTTAAATTTTCTTCTGTTGTAAATTTATAGTTAAGTAATTCCGGCTTCCTTGGAACCGTGAGAGAGACAATTCCAGAATCCACTTCAAACTTATATTGTACTGTATTTAATAACCATCTGACATTGTCAATCCTTTCCCCAGCAAAACCACAGCGTCGACACCTGATTGCTAGACACAAGAGCAGCCCGACTGTCGAGTCAGTATCGATGAAGGCAAGCCTGGAATCCATGCAGGACCTGGACGAAGATGTTGACCTGGACAGCTAACAGGTCCAGGCTGTGGCAGCCCAACTTCAAAATGCCCTTCAAGGCGAGGCAGCCCTGAGCTCATAGTTTAGTCTTATTTTGAAACTTTTCTTTGAATGTTTACTCTGAACTGTCGTGTTGGTACATGTGGTATTGCTTATTGGTCCCTAGTTGCCGTCGTAAACATCCATGTGTACCTGTAGGAAGCCCTAACCTCATGTACATGCGCCCCACTTCGGCAACAATTGGTTAAAGTGTAAAAGTAGTTTATCTCTTGCGTAGCATATGTCTACCTTTTTGACGTATCAGGTTAAGCGACTTCTCTTAATATTATTCAAATTGGAAAGTGATGTAAATAATCCGTTGACATATATTTTAAAGTCTACTTGGAATGAACAACGATAAAAGAGAAGTTTTATTATGTCAGTAGTTCACTGAGACTTCAACCCTCCCTTATTCATCGGATAATCTCCGACTTTTTTGCCCTTTTCCCAAATTCTCCCGTTCTCCCGCTTGGAATATGTTTTCTCCCGCCCAGATAAAAAATGGATGAGGTAAAAAAATCATCAAAATACACGATTTTAACTCCTTTTCTTCAAAATTTTCTCACCCCAGGAGGGGGAGTTGCCCTCCCTCACCCATCTCCCAGCACAGTCGCTGCGCTCCGTCACATGTCGAGTTTCAATAGTGCTCTAGGAGGGAGAATCTCCAGTTTGTATGAAGCTGTGGGGTTGGAGTCTCTGAGTTCAGTAGAGACAAAAAAAAATCGTTCGCCATGGGTTGTTGCTTGCACTAGTCATAAATCAGTTTTGCACCATTAACTGGACGTTTCCGTTTATTTGCAATTCCCATGATCTAAACACAGGGCAAGTTTATCCAGCCAGACGGGTGTTGTAACCATATGGCGGCATCCTGGTACCGTCATGCTTATTTGCGACTTTGAATGTAAAAACACACATATAATTCATCGCAGCATCAATGGAACGTTTTCTTTGAAATTTGTTTGTAATAATAGCACTGTATCAGTAGAATACATTGGCAAATATATACATATATTCGTCATTTAAAAAAAAAAAATCTTTGTCTGACTAAGCTAAGGGTTGGCATCGTGTCATCGAACTGATTTTACTTTCAGTAGCGTACAAGAATGTCTGGTAATTCATTTTCAATATTCCAATGCTAGTTCCATACCTGGCTGCAGATTGACTGAATTGTGTTATGTAATGTAAACATTAGTGAGACGTAGTTTACATATTGACGGTTCTGTGTGATGTCCTGTCTTTGTATCAAAAATATTTATTGAATATATTTCTTATTTGCCAAACATGACTTTTTTTATATACATGTATTTTATTCGGAATGAGGTCATGTGGAGCTGCTTATATTGTATTATTATAGTTTCTCGTTCTAAATGGAGTTAAAATGAGATTTTAATTTGTTACTGATATGTTCAATGCAACTATTTGTGCAGATATAAAACAAATAAACAGCTATATGTTAAAAATATATCTACTTCGGTGTATTATTTCGGGAGTGATGTTAATGAAAATAACATCTATGGATATTCATTTTGTTTGTGTGCCATGCTTTTCCTGAAATACTTTATTTTTTCTTTCTTTAATTAATGAATTGATTAATTTATTTACTTATTTATTTGAGTATTTATTTACTTGATTTTTTAAATTTTATTTCTTTTATTTATTTATTTATTTACGTGTAGACTTTGTGAAACTTGAAACTTTATTGCTGCATCAAACATACATTCGTGATATTATGCAATATATACAAACATCCACACATATACACACAAGTTACATTAACATCACATTTTGACAAAATCAAACGTATACACGCTAATGCACAATACACAAGAACTGGCAAGGATAAGAAGAATATACATAAAAACCCCTGACTTGGAGAAAAAAATAAAGTAAAATCACTGTTCCTGATGCGTCAGTCATGTTGTTGGTAGTTCACGTTAAGAAACTAGGGTCCCCTCTGCTCCATGATAGCTGCAAAAAAATTCAATAAATTTTATTTTTTCTATATCGTTTAACTTCATCAAAAAGGTAAATTTATTATTATTGTCTAGTGATGAGAATAAAGGGAAGGTATCGGACATTTCCAAGAATATTTTTTTCTCTCCTTTTCATATTTTTTGCAAAAAATGATAACATGTATTTCATCTTCCAATATATTACACTTGTCAGAAATTCTTTCTTCCAAAGGTGTTTTTTGTGGTCTTCTATGTCTACCTGTTTCGATTTTTAAATTATGTGCGCTGATTCTAAAACGTGTTGTATTTTTTCTGATATATCGATCTTTTATTGCTAGTAAATATAGTTCTCTTTTGAATTCTTTTTTAAAATTAGTGTAAGTTCGTAACTTTTTATGAGCTCCTGAATTGTCTTTATTTTATTCTCGGACACTGTTGATCCAAAAAGCACCGAACGTGGCATGGTCATTGAGCTAGTAGTGAAGATGTGCATATGTTTAGAGCAGTCATATCATTAAAAATTATGCAAATTTGGGACAAGTAATACTTTAAAGCCCCATATCTTCAAACATATTGCAGATAGACACAAATTTTCAAGTTGTACGCACAGGTTTATGACACCTGCCACTTAAATGGACAGTGACAAAACTATGTAGCATTTTAAATTATGCAAATTAGGAGCACTTGGAAAATTTAAAAGTTGAATATCTCCAAACCTATAATAAATACTGGTTACAATCCAACCTCAATTTAAAGGTTTATGACATAAAACCATGAACCAATGTTCTGGCATTTTGAATCAGTAAGAACCATGACACTATAGTTTTAACGTGTTAATATATGCAAATCAGGCTAATACACAAAATCTGAATAAATCATGAATATTCAAAACCACTACAAATAATGGTGGCATTCCTACTTCAATTGGTAGGTATCTGATATAACCACATAAAATTAAGCATGAACCAAAGCTGTAGCATTTTAATTTATGCTAATGAGACCACACAAAATTGAAATCTGGAATAATGATAGGTTGGTGACATAGTTACATGCAATGAAATGTGAACCAAAGTTGCAGTATTCAAATTTATGCAAATTAAGCGGAGTAACACAATTTCAACCTTGCAAAACTTCAAAACTATTATTGATAGATGCCATTTAACTTCAATTGACAGGTTTTTGAAATAACTGCATCCAATGAACCACGCATCAAAATTTCAGCAACTTGATTTACGCAAATAAGGCAAATACACAGAAATTTTATCGTGAATAGCTTCAAAACTAGTATAAATATTGGAGTCATTCCACCTTCAATTTATAGTCTTGTGACATAGCTGCATGGAACGCTACCTGTTGACTGGACATACAGCATAACACACACACAGCTACTGATGAAACTGATTCTTCCAATCGAAAAAGACATCGATCCAACAACTGACCAGAATCATCATCATCATCATCATCATCATCATCATCATCATCATCATCATCATCATCAGTGCAAATAATGGTAATTTTAATTATCAAACATTGAATTTCAGTAAGATATTAATTAGCTTCACATCCGTGTACCTTATGCTGTTGACACTTGCAGGTAGGCGCCAATGTTAACACTCACTAAAGTTCTGGCCACTTTATCATCTCTATTGCCTGACTGATTTTTTTTTCTATTTAGCCTCACCAAAGATTTAAATACAACATATCTATGTGAGTACTCTATTTAGAAACAATATTTCAACTCGTATACACGTATGCGACGACTGTGTATCAATAGGACATATTAGCAGAAACAAGTCACTTGCAACTACGCAAAATATATAATCTGATATGCCTGAGAGTGAGTTACATTTTTTTTAATGAGGAACCGTCGTCGATATGAAAATCACAAGTGACTCAAGCCGGTCCCAAGTGATTTCCCCCACCAATAGCGATCGCAAAATATAGTAATTTCATATTTTATGTCGTTGCAGTTTCAAAGCTATAGAAGATGTTGACATTATTCATAATGCCACAAAAGCATAGATTGTGTATCTATGGAATAATATATCATGATTGGAATGGATGAGTTAGCTGCATCTCCATTGTTTGTGTCTGCTTTGATCAGATCAATAAAACTATTGTTACATAGTTAAACAAATACCGAGTAGGCTTTTTTTTTTTAAGTTTTCTAGGCACACAGGCTGATTTGCTGACAAGCAAATCAAATTTTGTTAGTTTCATTTGATTTCATCCAAATACTAAAGCATCTCATTATAATAAATGATAATGACGTGACTTCTAGTAAATGTCTTCCTTTCTGACAACTCAACATCAATGACACTGCACTTGATAACCTATTGAGATTATACATAAAGATATGACGGTTCATTTGCAAAGATGACAAATAAGTCGCATCTGCTGGAGCGCACATTGAGTCATTTTGTACATGTGCAGCTACGCGGCCAACCCAGGTATCGGTGCCGCATTCTGCTGGCCGCCAGCTGCAATGGATCCCAGATTTTTTTTTTTTTTTTTTTACAATGGGTATAATTTGCATGGATTTATTCCCGTTTCGCCAGCTCTTCTTCTGTAATTTATGGATCGACTGTAATGCTAAATTAATGGTTACATTAAGATTTAACATAGGTTTCGCAAATTGTCGTATTTCAATGAATATTAGTAGGTCCTGCTACATTGTTACAGGTATACACAGTCGTGCATTTTGCCACCAGGGTGAAGCAGTAGAATGTTTTTCGTGCCAAGTCTTTCTTTCACAACATTTTAAAAATCAAAATACAGACTTTGTAGCATGCAATTTTGAGGTGCAGATACTGACTGTTCTGCAACGCGATAGACCAAATGTTTAAACTGTATAGGCATGAGACCAACTCTGGTCTCTGAATTATGTATATTATTGCCCGGTGCAGCACTTTCTTATTGGCTTTTTTTTTTGTTTTTTTGTTTTTTTTGTTTTTTGTTTTGTTTTTTGTTCGTTTTTTGTTTTGTTTTGTTTTGTTTGTACCGTTCGCAACTAAGTGTACATGATGGGTCATCTTCTGTCCGTCCTCCTCTTGTCAACAACAATTACATTTTCGACCTTTCAAATGCAGTTGGTCTTCAAAGTTCGTGGGGATGGACCTTGGGTGGGTCGCTACGAAATGTTTCTATCTATCTATCTATCTATCTATCTATCTATCTATCTATCTATCTATCTATCTATCTATCTATCTATCTATCTATCTATCTATCTATCTATCTATCTACCTACCTACCTACCTACCTACCTACCTACCTACCTACCTATCTATCTAGCCGCCAGGAGGCATGAAGAGGAAACTTGCTCAGTCAGTTGCTTTGAAGTTCAGAAAGAACATTCCCGCATTATATCACATACCTCTAGTCTATTCAAAAGGTAGCATTTCTGTGGTTTTTTTTCCCCTGCAAACGTGAGAAAATGTAGCGTAAAATAGTCCCTATTTCATGCTACACATATAGAATTCCACATGGCCGTGTCACGGGGAATGGATCTGGACAGCACGAATTTTCAAACCGATCACTGCTCGCCAAAGGCTCGCAATGACCGGTTTAAAACAAGTGCAGTCTAAATCCATTCCCCACGACACGGCCATGTTGAATTCTTTATCTCCCATAGAACGTTAAATCCTATGTGTTTGTCGAAAACTTGCTTGGTTTAACGTGCTTGTAGCAGCCGTTTCGACTCCATTTTGCTCACTTTCACCATTGCGTTATGCATGATTGTAAATTATGTGATGATCGGTGGGAATACCTGTTACCATATAAAACCAGTGTTGTTTTTCATTTCTCTTTTTTCTTTTTATGAACAAAAAAAAAAGGAATATAAGCAATCTAGTTCAAGAACGAAAGTACCATATTCCTGGAAGAAATTACTGATGATTCTTTTCGCAGAATGGATCCCAGACATTGAATTGCTTTCTGAGGCGACCGATGGAAATAAGCTGTCTCCTTTCACTGTGTGCGTACAATCTGTTGTATTCACACATGCAACCTTATCACGATAAATGACAAAGCAGTCTTCCTCTCAAACTCTTGCTGGAAACAACTAACCAAATATAAAACCTGTTCCAACATTAATGACTCTCGATTCAACCGAGTGTCTTTGTTGCAAAATTTAATATCTTGTGTAACATCGCTGTGGTAACTGGCGCCCTCTGCTGACAAAGAGGAAGACCATGTAAATACTGCACCACCAAAGCTCTTACCGTGCGGAACGATTTGGAGTCGAGAAATGTACGAGGTATTATTTTCTACTTATGCAGAATTAATGTATTCACCATAGACCAATGACAAGAGTATTGTAACAAGCAATGGAGTACTCTGTGCCTGTAAGAAACCTGCGTTCCATTCGTATTTTGGGTGATCCCATTACTGGGCTGTAGAATCTTCCAGAACATTCAAGTTTGGTCTTCCTATCCTGTTTGGTGTGTCTTGGCAAGATGAAAAAAAAAAACAAACTTGAACTACAAAAAGAGTATAGTTACCACCAAAATGTCAATGTAGCTTCAGAAGTGCGTGACGGTTTTTGCCTTTGTAGATTTTGTCGAGGGGTGTCTTTAAGTGAGTTGGCAAATATTCCTGAGAGAAAAGGCCAAAATAAGTGGAGAAGTACGTATAGGCCAATCATAGGGACAACTAAAACGAATCATGAAAAGACTGAATGTTTTGCGAAAACCAACGTGGCCTCTGGATACTTACGCTATCTGATATAAGAAAGTCTGCAAAGAAAATTACATATCGGCTTCACATCGGCCAGGTCAGCCGGAACCCGTCGTTCATGAAGAACTCCGGTGCTGCCCCTGTGCACCAGCTTAGTCATGTTTAATTCCCATGTACCGCGTCACCACGGCAAGGTCGGCTTCACGTGGCTGCTGCAGGCAGAAAGAGACATGTGCACATCCTTGGGTACGCACTTTGACGCCAGGGGCAGATGAGTATATCACATGCTACACCTTGGAGCACCTAGGTATAAACAGTGGTATCAAGGGGCACACGTGGTAAACCAGTCAGCTCTGCACGCATGTGTGTGTGGATCTGCAGGTCGTGGCATTCTGTGCAGATATCTTCATGCGGTCACCAATCTTGATACTGGAAGCATTTTTTTTCGCAAAGACACGTCTGTAATTTGATTCAATATTGCTGGATTGGGCCACACAATCACAGCCGAGCATCGAACTGAAGAAGGATGGATGCCAATGAATCCCAGGGGTGGCCTGTCCTGTGACAAGTGGAGGAAGCAGTCACTGCCGAGGTTTTGTGCAGGTGAGGTGTTTTGTTTGTTGTGCCGACGGCATATTATAAGGGGCGCAGGGCTAGCTGGACAAAATCCCTGGCTTCATTGGTATGTTTTGGTGGATGACGCTCCTGGGTTCGGTATAATGGCTTTTCATGGCGTCTGGTTTTCGTCTGGGAATGGATATTCGATTATTTGATATAAATCCAACACTGGCCAGGTGAGCTGCTTGAACTGCACGCCGGCGGCCAGCGGATGGCGCTAAATCAGTTCCCTTCAGCTTGCATGGGAAATTTGCTTTTGGAGAACATAACCTTTGAATTTGAGACTACATAGACAGCGTTCTTCTATCTGTGTCGCTCCAAACTGTTTATTTTACGGGCTTGTACTCTTAAACTTGAGGTATAGCATTGCCGTACATGTTAGCATGGGGCACTCGACATAAAAACATCCGCGTTACCTCCTAATAAAACATACACATTCGAAAGTAAATCACCTGCAACTCAACTACATGGATTCACTGGCGTTTTTGGCGGTATATGATTAATTTATTGTTAAATTAGTAAGTTATGTATATATATATATATATATATATATATATATATATATATATATATATATATATATAAGCCATGTGTAGATAGATAGACAGACAGACAGACAGACAGACAGACAGACAGACAGACAGACAGACAGACAGACAGATAGATAGATAGATAGATAGATAGATAGATAGATAGATAGATAGATAGATAGATAGATGACAGTGATGTGTGTATGGACAATTTGCAGCTAAATACTCGAACCTGCACGATCGATTTAGCGTGTGTTGTCAGGCACTTTTTTGATACATTGAGAAAGCTGAATAAATTTTTTTGGCACCAAAACATAATTTAGCAAGCAGACTTGCATGACGTATATATATATATATATATATATATATATATATATATATATATATATATATATATATATATATATATATATATATATATATATATATATACGAATAATTCCAAATAAATGTAATTACATGTGATGAAAACCTTGGTGCGTCGTTCTACATCGTCTGGCTTGTAACTTCCAATCTGGTATTCCTGTCGGTTGACTCGTGCTGGATGGCCAACAGACAAAGCCGCTGATAATCAGCATGTTAACATTTGAATAAAGGCTCTTTTATGGACAATTCGCCTACAACTCTGGCTAACTATGCAGAAAACCCCGCCCTGGTATGCAAGTTGTTGAACTGAACTACTTCACGTGAAATTGGTTTTTAACTACTAAATAAATTTTCTGCGCCTACTTTGAAGGAATGAACATTGGAGCTAGTACATTGCACAGTGAACACCACTCTAGCCAGGGTGAGACGTGATGCAAAATGCGTGCTTATAAACTCATCTTATACCTGACATTGTTGTCATAAAAAAATCCCAGCTGCAACTGGTGAATGCCACTGCGCAGTGATATTAATGTAACGATTGTCGCTACTTTTTTGTTTGCAAATAACACGTGCGCATGAAGCAGCAGCGGTCGTCCTGGTTACGGCATGTACACCGCATGCAATTAATGAGGTTTGACGCAGTGTATATATACGTACCTGCATTGATGACATTCATTGACGGTCATCTCTCTATCCAACACTCTGGAACAATTGACATTTCCAAGATACATCTCCTTCCTGAATCGAAACTGCAATCAAGATATCAATGGAGGTTGACGTCATTGATAGCGAGGAATCGCTAACTGGAATAATTTTGCTTCTCTTTTTTGATACTGGAGACTGCAGGAGGTGGCGTATATTGGCTGACCGTCCTAGGTTGATTCTTAGTTGCTCACAATCAACACTGAGGCAGTAACTTTCTCAGACACTTACGGAGAAAGCTCAAACATCGCGCGAAAGCGGTTTACAAATCAACTTGGGCAGTGTGCATTTATAATTTTATCAAGAACTCAAATATTTTAAGTCCGTATCGTGACCACCTTTCACAGCTCCCAACATCATATAGCCCTAGAGTTTCCAAAACTCGAATTGCGAAGAGAAAAGGACAAATTACAACTAGAATGAATAGGTTTGCAAGCAAATCTGTCTGAGTGGCAATTGGAGCTTGTTTTGAAACCCCCTGTGATACTGTTTTGTGACATCATCAATCATAGATCATCAGGTACGATCTGCTGAACAGTAGTCGTAGAGTAACCAGGCAACAGGTGTCAATCCATGCAATGTGATTAGCTAATACAACTACCATTGTTTTTCAGTCAATACTTGAATATGATTTTTTTTTTTTCATTTTTACCCGTAACTTGAATGATGTATAACATATCAATAAATCTACTCCAAGTGCACAATTTAAGCTTTGGGTCTCATAGTGGGTAAAATTTCAATGTTGAAAACTTGTATATTGACTGAAAAAACTGTGTCACAAAATGTGGCCCAAAGGTATTAAGAAATAGAGAAAGAATAAAGAGCTCCTACGGAAACAGTATGTCTGGGTTGGCACCCAGACATAAATGCCTGTAATTAAAACCAAGTTTCGAGGAAAAAGGTTTTGGGTAGACCTCTTACAGGTAAAATCGTCCTAAAACGAAGTCACCCGAAATTAACTCGCCCACAGCCAATTGGCCTCTATATCAAGTAGTCCCCAATCTATTTTATCCCGATGCTGAGTCGCTCAAATTGCAACTCGTCCATGTACCATTTGTCCTTGTAAGGGAGTATCCAGTGGAATTAGGAAAATGCGAAAGGACGTTAAGTATTTTGATTAATAGCCAACGAAACGGCAATATTATTTTCCTGTAAGCTGATGTATTAAGCAGCAAGCTATTTGCCCCAATAGCAAGTAGCCCCAAGGTCCTGGTGGTACAATGGCCGCAAGTGAATGCATCCTTTTCAGTTGTCATGATCCAGACGAATATAGGGCGAATTACGCTATTAACTGAAGTCTTTTTAATGCAGAATGTCTTCGTACTCGGAAGACACAAATTGCAATAACGCCTGTGGGCGTACTTCTAAATGAGTACTTTTGCATCGACATACTTAAACTTTTATTTTTGAACCGATAAGTGTAGTTTTATTGCATATTTGACACGAATACAATATGTAGGTACGATAATAATAATAATAATAATAATAATAATAATAATAATAATAATAATAATAATAATAATAATAATAATAATAATAATAATAATAATAATAATCGATACATCTGCTGCGCCATTGTGAGCACCTGCGCATCCATCCAGCCCCCAGGGCCGGCCCTTCATGCCCTATTGTAGTCTGAACCCTACACTGGGGATGAATTGGTTTTGGGAAAAGCTTGTGACGACTTGGCACAGGGACGGTTTAGTATTTGGAATTAAATGAAGCACATGCACAATGAAATGCTATGAAGCGCATCAGTACAGAAATATAACAAGAAGCGTGTGTACTGTACGTATACTTTTTTAAAAATTTATTTCAGAATAACTGTTCCTAGACATACAATACAGATGTGAACATTAGTGTTAAAAAAGTTAAGCGCACAGTTGCACGTTATACATAGTTAGACATGCACTAGACTATGCCCATGTGCCCACACTGAAAAACTGAAATATAAGTCTGATGACAGAATAACATTCACCAACATATTTCGGTTATCACATGGTTGGGTCTGTCTCAGCTGCTGTAGCAACCTCCAAGCCCCTCTACTGCCACGAGACCGAATTTTCTGTTACATGTCAAATTGCATTATTTATTTATATTTATTTTTAGACATTACATGTATTACGAGCTGTTCGAGTTGTTCAGGGAGTAAAAGAACAGACTGTGATTGTGTGGTCCGGTTGTGTTTAACCACCATATCCTTCTGTTGCTTTTATGACTTCCCCTTTTTTACTCTCTAGTATAATGCTCTATCTCAGCAGCAAGAAGAGAACTATAACTACTATTATTAAATCTGCTTAGTAAAAGTGACACACACACACACACACACACACACACACTCGCAAAAAACCCTTCCCGTATGAACATAAAGTGACAGCAATGTTTACAGAAATTGAAGAGTGAAGCTGACAGAATGTATCAAAGTGAAGCGAAAAATATGTTTTATTTTCAGGACCTTTGCTGAAGCCGACAGCCGAGCCAGAAATACGATATTCGTTGAAACGTCACACAAGTAACACAGGAGAAAAATTTAAGATAACCCATAAGCGATGACGTCAAAGCAAATGCGTAATGTCTACAGACAATAAGGACAACGGCAGCTATATCTTTAGTCGAACGAATCTATCAGCATTTTGAATGGTAAAGATTTTTGCGTCAAAATACAAAGCACTATTGCATAAGAGTACATTATGGAAATTAGAATACAACCTTGGAGTCCTTATATGTGAAAAAATATTTACTTTTTCGAACTTCACATAAACAGCAAAACTAGAGGAGTATTTTCAAAAGATGACAAAAAAGGAAAAAAGTGTAAGACACGAAACAAGAAAAGTTAACAGACAACACATGTTCACATCCAATGTGTTATGGCGTAGCACAGAATGTTTCACATGTTGGTTTATATCCATCAACGTAGTGAAAGAAGAGATAAATTCCATCTTGGCATACTCCGTGGAGTTGAAACTTTGAGATTTTATAAGTATATTAAGTCTGATTCTGAAGGGTTTGCAAGAAAGGCTATGCATTTGTGATAATTTTGGTGACAAGTTTGATATTGTATTTAATCCCACAAGGACACAATGCAAAAGATTAAGAGTGGAACAGTAATCATGTTTATGTTGAGCATGACAAATGTTATCACTGGGTATCTAAAGTATACAATTTAGGTAATTGGCTGGCGCCTAATCTGTCTGAAGGAGCTAAAATACTAGTACAAAAGAAAATGGAAATTTTCTACAAATCAGTTGACATATGTTATTATTCTTTCGGCAGTGTTGGACAATAATTATGAAACTATTTTATTCTTATTGTAATTCTGCTTATGAAGCATAAGCACGGGAATTTTGAGATGAACATATAGACAAAATTTCCAAAAACCTGGAATATAAGTGTGAGACCCTTACGTCAAATTCCGTTTGTTACACACAGAATGCTTTTTAATAATACCCTTGCATATGAGTACTGATTTATTTGAGAGCACAATTGTGCATTAATAATATTAATAATTTGGCAATTACTGGGAGTAATTATGAGCTAATTAACAATTACTTAGGTTTGGAGTCTGAGTAGCATATCTAAAAAGAAAACAACTTTTGGAAATTCGCTACAGAAGTCAGCTTGATGAAAAAAACACATGATAATTGAGATTTTGGACAAATGAGATGACAATAATTAATTGATTGCTTTCACAAAACAGAAAAATGGAAACTCCTGTTCTTCTTTGAGAGATCCACAAGCTTCCACACTAAACTGGATATTCGATATTGATCCACACTCTGCTTTTATCCATAAAGAGCCTGCATGAAGTTTTTTTCATCTGACCACAGCAGATGAGACTGATGGCTTACCATATATCTATGTGGTTCGTCTATTCATGTAGGTCACTACCACTGAAAATAATGAATAACTCACCTGAGTAATCTTTGTCATTCAAACTTACATCGATAAGACAGTGGAATACACTTGCTCCATACAGCCATAGACAGCAAAGGTGTGTAACAATTTAAATCCCGATTAAGCCGCCATATATTTTTGCATTAGCTCAAACGGCTGTCCAACAAGGAACCCCTTAATCGCCCTTTACCATAAGTTGTAGGTTGTAACTTCTCTTAAATGTAAGCCTCAACAACGGGCAGACTGCGCCCTGCTGGTGGTGCTTCTGATTTCTCAAGTTAATTGTCATTGCTAATTTCAACAAACGTCGATGCGCTTTCAATTAATATAACGATACCGGGTTCATATTCCTGGTAAACCGACCTTTTATTCAAGTTCTGGCATGCATGTACAGGCAGAGGATAGAAACATGACCGGGGGTAGCAGACTTCCTCTGCACGCTTTGGGCTATAGCTATGCGCCCGAAGCCTCCCCCCCCCCCCCCAAAAAAGGAAAGCTGTGGACTAAATGAACACTTTGACGATGAAAGAGTTTTTTGGCCAAACCATTTGTCTTTTTTTTTTCATTCAGAGTTAGCTTCGTTCAATCTTTCCTGCAGAACTCACCAACTCTGCAGGTCTGTCGACATTCATTATTCCCAAAGCGTGGTCACGAGGAAATTTGATTGTCCTCATGAATCCGTGCTGATAACTTTTTGTGACGCTGAAGGCCTGATAAAATTCACCTTCATGACGTCAATCAGAGGGTAACTGTTCATTTAAGCTTGGAACGGCCGGCGGGGCTCGAACCCATAATCTTATACCTTTTCTCTGGCTGTGAATTTGGATGGAAAATGAGAAATATATGTGGTGTAGCCATTGGGCAAATCCGCAGTCTTGCATGTGATATGTAACACGCTAAAACTGATTGCCTTCAGAACTGATATACTGTAGTTCTAGAAATTTTCGCGCTCGATTTAATTTCGTGCTTTTTGCGCTACCACCTAAAGCGCGAAATGAAGTTGCATTGTATTTCACTACATTGTTTGGCATTGGATTGCACAAAACTAAAATCCGCGAAAAAAATCTGTTATTTCAGAAAAAAATGAGTTTGCGCGAAATTAAGCACGCGCGACAAATTCTAGAACTACAGTAAGTGCAAAGGATGAGACTTGGGGCATTGTGATGTCACACCTGAAGCTGACGTTTCAAGTTTAGTTTGCTACTTCAGTGTCAGTTTTTCCCGCAGCAGAGACTCGACGAGAAAGTTGAACAGTTACTCCAACGTTTCCCCTTCTGGACACCATTGTCTCAATGATAACAACAACAATAACAATAACAATAACAATAAGAATAACAATAACAATAACAATAACAATAATAATAATAATAATAATAATAATAATAATAATAAAGTGATACGTGAACACACAAGTCTCAATTTGACTGCTCAGTGTGGCTTTAACCTCGGCAACATTTACTGCCTTCATACCCTGCGACCTAAGAATTTACGTAATCAAAAGACTATAATTGTATTGCTGACATGAAGACCTGCGAACGATAAATCTACGGCACCTAAATGCTTTGGGCCCAGTTGTAGCCTGTACAAGTACAACTGCTGAGTGGGACGTTCAGTCTCATGCTGACATGACTCTGCTGAATGTGGAAATGGCGTTTTATTTTCTACGCTTTTGGGTCCTCTTTGTCAAATTCAATTAGAATTGCAACACATTACATGGATTATTTTAGCAAATGAACCCACTTGCATGTACTCAGACCATAAAGTGAACACTAGAAACACGACAGATCACACTTGAAAGTAGGTAGATCTTTCGAATGACATTAGAGGTCCGTGGTAAGATTTGACCATGAACTGCAAGATAATTGAAAACCAATGGTTCGGAGACAGTTTGCAAATGATGCAATGTAGACTGCGAAGAATTGCAGCTGGAATAGCGTAATTTGTGTACGAACGACACAGCAACTTGTAACTGCCCTTGCCTTTTACATTTCACGACTGTATACCTAGGGAGCAGTTATTATCTCTCTCATATACGCTGCTGTATGTGCGTGAGTGGCATTCGTATTTGCAATGGATCAAAGTGATCATCAAAGCAGAACTACCTCAATCCAGGCATTCCCATTGGCTGACAATATGAACACCCTCAATTCCAATTTAGATCAAGCGCTTTCTCTGTCACATTCTGTAATATAGTAATTCAAACGTTCGTTAACATTATATTGCACAATTGGATTTAGATACACAGTATCTATGTGTTTTACTCGATACTTTACATCGAATAGAACTCGAAATAGATATTGATATTTATTCCATTGTGGAACAAAACAGATATGACGATATTGACCCAATCATTGAGCAGGCACAGCGTTCCTATTAGAATGGTTGATTGTAGGGTAATTACACGCGACAATCAATTGTACTGATAGCGACGTGACAAAATCAATCACATGCATTCCTGCTTCTAAACGTATACATCACTCCATTCTTTAATTTAGATACTTTGTAATTAGTACTGAGGAATTCTGGGTTTATTCGTATAAGCTCATGGTTGTGTACTAAACACCGGTACCAAAATGACATTTTATACACATGCCTACATATGCGAAGTAGAGTGCTAATCACAAGTGTATGCACTTAACCCTTTTGTGTACATGTTCTTTATGTGTCAGACCTGGCCGTCAGCCTTCCAATGGCACACTTTATCCCGTCAAATGGCTTAAATGTTTTAAACAAAGATGTCGACAAATTCATTTGGATATATTTGTATCACAGCCTCTGTGTATCTTCCACGCTGTTTTTCCCATGGTATGTATTTTGACATCATTAGTGTGATGAGCCTGTTCTTGGCATATAAAGGGTTAACAAAGAAAAATAAAGGCAGTAATTGCATTGAACTTTCTTGTGCAAGTTTTAACATTTCATTTTTCGCTTAGGTGATTGTTTAAGGTTTTTGTTAAAGGTCTGGAATTGATTGCCGCTTTGTAATTTAATGATTGTATTGGACTGTATCTAACGCTGAAGGACAAGAATGTTTCTGCGTGTAGCTTAAAAGCTTTTTACAGATTTGCGAGGGCTCGTTCCCGGCGACACGTGATAATAAAAGCTTAAAAGCTTCACCACAGTGACTGATCATTCATAAGGTTTCATGATTTCCGCTGCAGAGACAATATCTTGTGCTCTGTTTGATGTATCGAGTTAATACTCATCCGGAGAACTTTGCATGTGTTTATCGACAACGCTGAATACAAGCAACGCTGATCGCCACTTTACATAGTGCGAAGAGAGGAGCAAACTTACTATAGGAGAAAAGGCACAGTAACATACTCCTAAATTGCATACAATCTTCGGATTCAAATGCTGTGCACATAAAGTATTTCAGCCAGTGTCTCCACATAGCCATACCACTGGGACATAAAATCCAGAATTTAGAGCTGTCATTGGTAGTTTTGAGTAAAATTGGCATTATGATTTACTTTGCCGTTTGAAAAATGGCTTATTGGGTCAACCAGAACAAACCACTAGTAAGCCAGCCGAGACCCCCCCCCCCAAAAAAAAAAACAATTGTTGGCTTGAGTGTCAAAGTTATAATAATCACCCCAAATTCACAACTTGTAATGAATAGCCATGACTGCGACAGTGTATGAATGGCCATGACTGTGACATTGTAATGAATAGCCATGACTTTGACATTGTAATGAATGACCATGACTGTGACATTTCTGTGAGTCAAAGGCCATTCACAAAACAGAGGATGACTGCGTGACTTAGCTGCATTGTAAAGCCCAAGTATTTTCACTGGTCCATACTGTCAGTATACATTGCTCCCCATAACATCTTTCAAACCCGAATATTTTTCAGTATATTGTACATCATTCATCGATCCTAAAATCGTAAAAAATGTTGCAAAAATATTTTATGTAAACTTTTGAAGATATCAGTCTATACAAGGAGCGTGTTACCCAGAATTATTTTTGCCTTACAGGTCTTGAACAGGAGGATTTTTCGATAAAAAATATTGCAAGTAAACTTCGAGCAGTGGTATTAAATTCTGCATAAATGTGGGCAGAGTGAATTGTAGGTAATGCAATGATGAAGGTGATGATGATGATGATGATGATGATGATGATGACGACGACGACGATGATGATGATGATGATGATGATGATGATGATGATGATGATGATGATGATGATAAAATAATTATGATAATGATGAGAATGATAATGGTAATAGTAATAATAACCAATAGTATAACGACAAGACTTTGCAGCTGCGTAATTCAGCAAAGCGATGTCGATAATAATGTTCACGTGGATATTGTGCAAAATGGGTAAACTCCACCTGGAGCACTCAGCGCTAATTTCACTTGAACTGCGCTATGGTATCAATTTCAAAAGGGCTTCTCTATAAGAGATAAACATAGGGTTATGGTAACACTGGTTGGTCCAGTCAGGATTATTTTGTAGAAGACTGAATGGCAACTTGAGATGAAGTTGTTTGCCTTTTGGGTGGTAATTGATGAATATGTGAAAAACAATGTATAATTGTGATTCTTTAATATTCATACTAGTATTCAGATGTGAAAATTAGCAAAGAGGAAAATAGATTTGGGACTTGTAATTTCTCGAGTCTGGCACACTGGTCTACTCTTTAAACTCAGACAGCTTGCTTTTGAAGACGCCATCATTGCGTTGATTGGAAGTTACTTTTCCAACTGTGTCCATGCAGGGAGTCGTTATTAAGGGCCAAACTTTATCCTGGCTTCCACTTGAGCCTGGTGTGCCTCAGCCTCCATCCTTGGCCCTCTATTGCTCCTAGTTTATATCACCGATAATATAACCTGACATAAGACTTTTTGCAGATGACACTAGCACACTGGGCATTGTTCAAGATGTGACCGAATCTGCTGAGCAGTTTAACTCTAATGTTGATCGGATCCATCCATCTTTGGGGTAGACTTTGGCGCATGACCTGCACTATCACCACACCCATTTCTGTAATCTCCTTCTCTAAGTGAAACAAACTAGATCATCTATAGTTCCTCTAATTGGTAAAACCGGTATACCAATTCCCGAAGCCAATCAACACACTCTTGGGTATCACTCTTTCTGAAAACCTCCGGTGGCAACACCACACAACACATAGGGCCTTTTATCAACAAGGTCAGTCAACGTCTTGGATCATGACGCAGGCAGAAATTTAAATTCTGTTGGAAAACCCCAAGCAGCTAACCCTAGGGCATACTTTTTTGCGTCTAATACCCAATTAAACATAGAATAAACAAAATGGTACATGGCTGGAGAGTCAGTTACTATTTTCTCTCACTCGGGATCGTTGTTGGTATGGAAAATCGCTCGTGACAGCCTCGTGACAGAAAAATAGTAACTCAATCTCAGCCATGTGAGATTATCTCTATATATATCTATAATAATAATTTGAGCAAAAGTGCATAATGTCAAGCCATAACACCTGGACCTCGAGAGGCACAGTTGTAAACACGGAGTCTTCTGAAACCAATGGAGGGGAGGGGGGACCACTTTCGTACTGATAGGCACCATGGAAATGACCCCCTATTTTGAAGTGTATGGTTTTGACCCACCCAGATCCTGCACACAACGTCAAGTATTACCCCCCCCCCCAAAAAAAAAACAAACAAACAAAGGAAAAAATATAAGCATAATTGTTTTATTTCAACCAAAAAGGGCTATTTAACTGAGTTTGCACTGCCTGAAAGGAGAGCTGTATTATTTTTTTCCCCGAATTTATAGAATTTAGCCCCCCATGTTTGACAAAATATGGAATTATGACCCTTTAGTCCTTGGGTAAATAAGCAGGAAGAATATAAGGATCAAGGCTTCGTAAAGGTCTATCTACCTTTTTTAGACCAAGAAACCCCCTCCCCCATCTCAAATTGAAATGTGTATTCGTTTGAAGTATTAACTACCTGCTAAGTCATCTACGCAGGCGGCAGGCAAATTTTCTATTTATTTCGGCGCAGTGATGACACTAAAACGTGGAACGAATTGCTGTTTTACCTTAAATACTAGGAAGAGATATTCATTGTACCTTATGTAAGGCACAAGATATAGAGCATCCTTTAATAGCTTGATCATATCAGACAAAACGTCAAAAGAGCGCAATCTGTGAATATATCGTTCTTACCATAATACAACATCGGCAGTACTTTTAATGGGAATCATCAGAGTAAGAACTGTTTGTTTGAAAAGTTCCTCCATGGAAAATGCACAAAGTTTTAAACACGCTTTGAATTACGATATCCGTCTGTTATTTGACTACATACTTTAAGGCGGCAAGTCCATCGTTTCTTAGAGTAAGCATTGCCATGCAAGCCATTGTCCACTTGCCCTTACGAGGTTTACAGCATGAGTTTCCGGCCAATTAATAAATTTAGACAAGACAAAGCAGCATTTAGTGAAAGGGTTATAATGGGGAATTTGAATGTTAAATCCCCATATTACGCCAGACAGCGTGTAGGTGACGTCCCCGAGAATTTCCAAATATATGGCTTCGTATTTGCCATAATCATTAAAGTACATGGGTGTTTAATGAACTATTATCAACTGAATGATAGCAACTGCACATTTCCTTAATGTTGGCAAAAGTTTAGACCACCTCCAGGGAGGTCGGAAGCCCGACAGACACATTAGTATAAACAGGGATATAGAACTTGGGTCCACAGCTCAGGTACTGACAAACATCGAGGAGTTGGTCAATACTAAATCGCGACCCGAGCTGGCGTTTGATATTCTCCTGGCAAGAGCTGGCTTTATGCTGTAGGGGAGTGTCACATGACCTACACAGAACCCACCGCAAGTAGAATGAAGACAGTTAACGTCATCATGCTTGTTGAGGTACATTTTCATAATCGTAACTAACAATAATAATTGTTATTAATATTCTCACGCACAACAAATCTAGATTGTGGTCTAGATTTCGGTTTCTTAATTGAGATATAGAAAGAGCACCCCGTTTGACACAACAAGCAAAATAATTCTAGTGATTACATTCTGCAGCACTCAACAAACACTATAACAGGTTGTTCCAGGTAATAGTAACCACCAAAGGCACTTTTTTCTTGGACAAACACATCATATGAGGAAGTCAACATCATGCGCGAGAATAACGCAAAAATCACAATTTTGACTGGGAGGAAGTCCAACCTTAACGGTCGGGGCTATGAACTTTTTAACAAATACAGCATAGGAATTTCTGTAATTCAGCCGCATTTGATATTAGTTTATGTAAAGTGTGTCCAAGTCCGCAGGGAATTTATTTCGCGAATTTTCAATTTAATAAGTACATACATCATAGAGTGTGGAAAATTAAATAGATTTTAAGTTGTGGTAGTTAGTTCCGTACCTACGAATGCAATTCTACCCTGCCCCCATTATGTATGTATGTATGTATGTATGTATGTATGTATGTATGTTTATATATATATATATATATATATATATATATATATATATATATATATATATATATATGTATACGAGAGAAAGTTTCCGTGTATGCTGATAATAAAATTGGAACTGGACATCTACTGATGGTATACACCAGAAACAAGTTCACAATTTGGCATCAATGTGTGGAAAATATCTGTTGGGTGTCTTTGAAAATAAAAATAGACAAACTTGTCAGGTGAATTTATGCCGAACTGGCACCATAACAAAAGTGTATTGCAGGTGCAATGCTGTACTTACCCATCTGGACGCGAAAATGATGCCAAGTTGAGGTTTCCGCCCAATATTGAATAGCATTCGCTAACAAAGCACGGAATAACTGATCGTCGCGCAATGTTTTCCTTGAAACACCCTGAAATGGTTGTGTGTGTGTGTGTGTGTGTGTGTGTGTGTGTGTGTGTGTGTGTGTGTGTGTGTGTGTGTGTGTGTGTGTGTGTGCGTGTGTGTGTGATTAAGCTATACAAACAAATGTGACTGTTTCTCTTGATTCGGCTCTATCTCGAACTACAGTTATACGAATTCATATGCTGACATGCAAATTCAAATGACTATAATCTTGAGATTTAACTTTAGATTTGTTATGGCTAGATGTGCCATTCTAATTTCAGTTGATAGGTTTGTAAAATAGCCACACCTAATGAACCTTTAATTAAAGTTGTGGCAGTTTGATTTATGCAAATTAGGCAAATACACAAAATTATAATCTTGGCTAACTTCAGAACTAATATAGATAAAGGTGCATTTGCAACTTCAATTTATAAGTTTGTGACAGAGCTCAGTTTTTATGTCTCATTTGAACATTACAATCAAAATGATTGTTGCAGGAGTTGAATAAATACTGGGTAGGCAATCTTTAAAAATATTTAGGCATATTGACTGATTTGCCGACAAGCAAATCAAATTTTTCTTTAGTTTGTGTAATTGTGATTACAGTCCTGGTGTGATCACTACCCAAGACCTGGGCCTGAGCCTTGGGAACAATAGCTTCCGTTACACATTGTGCGAGAACATTTTGCCAACAGGTTACCAGACCAGGCTCAAGCCAATGACACTTTTTCCTCTTTCCTCAACTTGTCTTATGGTTTTGGTGAGTCTTATTTTTGGACAAAGACGAAACGTTTTCACTGAAAGTTGATTAGGTGAACTAGCTATCCGCGAAATAGGCGTCCAATAAAAAGCCTAATACCTGCTAATGTCATGGAACTAAACACAAACTAATGGAATCTTAGCATTCAAGTTATAATATCAAGCTTTGCGTGTTTCGGAGCTTTGTTCTCAAAGTGCTGCGTATAATGCTTTGATAGACATGTCGTGGCGAGAAAGAAAATGCACTTTCTTCAGTGCAGTCCCACTAAATTTCAAACGTTTTTTTTTCAGTTGGCAAACTTTAGGTTTTTTTAATGACGCGGTTCCTTTCATCATGGTGCGCGACTAGATCATGCTGTGTAAGATTAATGATGAATGACTGGATTTGCTTCCTGTTTCAATTATTTGTAAAAGGTTCCTGTAAATACACTGTTAAACCAACCATGAGTACAGGCAGAGGCTGTGTATAGGTCCACCGGGTCCATACATCCGTTTGAAGTCGTTTTGACAAAGTTGTGCTGATATCAATTGTATGATGATAATGGCGGAGAAACATATCAGGCTGATGACGTGTAGACCTTTAGGGGGGGGGGGGGGTAATTTGCACACACGAGTTATGTAGGCAACCTGTAACAATAATATTCTTGTCTCTTTGTATGTTAATGATCTGGTTCTTGCATGAGATGTAGTGCAGACGTAATCAAAAAATTAAAGCAGACCTAAAATAGATGTGGACTTTTGTTGTTAACTCGACTCAACTTTTCCGTCGATCCATTTTCTCGTCCCCTCCACAGTGTTTCCGGTTTTTGTAGCATATATTTCCGTGTACTTACTCCTTTATTTTAAAGTAAATGATTCATTTAGTCACAACCCGTTCCCTGCGGCGTCCAGCAGGTAATGATTGAATTGGTAGATGAATCTGTACTTAAATTTGCCACAAATGTCGACAGAATCACGTATCTCAAGTTGCTCACTGGATCAAATGTCATGATCATAGCCGTAGGTTAAAATTTTTTTCCCATTAACATCTCATGTATCGTTTATTGGTGGAATGTATTTGAGCAATCAGATACACTTTGTGCTCGATAACCTTTGGAATTCTATATACTGTTGAATGTTTTGCCGACATGCACAAACACCATTTCCTGAGCTTCCCATCATAGTTGTACAACAACAAGAAAGCAAATATGATGCCTTAACACTTCTCAGCTGACCAATGAGATATTAGTGGCGCTTTGTGGAATTTTGCGGCGAACAGCGGTGGGTGCCGATATAAGCTGTTGTCGCAGTTTGCCGTACTTTGCCATACCGACTGAGTGGCTTCGGCATCAGATATTTGCGATCTTCGTCGACGCGTGTTTAATCATCGTCAAAGGGCACAGATCGTTGCGACCTTCAATCTATCTATCTATCTATCTATCTATCTATCTATCTATCTATCTATCTATCTATCTATCTATCTATCTATCTATCTATCTATCTATCTATCTATCTATCTATCTATCTATCTATCTATCTATCTATCTATCTATCTATCTATCTATCTATCTATCTATCTATCTATCTATCTATCTATCTATCTATCTATCTATCTATCTATCTACGTTAAAACAACTAAAAGGGAAACAGTTCCATGAAAGAAAAATCCTGTAAAAAATAGACAAGCCTGCCTTCTATAATGCCCAAGCTTCGACTAAAAATTCTTCAGAAACACGATCAAAAATGTCACCATACTCGGTGCCAAAATTATACACATGTTCAGCTAAGACCCGGCAATGTTTATTTTGCGGAGATGAGGCCGAGAATCTGTGGCATGTGTACTCAACTGGACATTTCCACCGTTTCTTTCCGTAACAGCGTAGACCTACGTCTCCAAACGTATTTGGGTAGTTGCTTGGCACTAAAGTACAAAATTGGGCTAATCTTCTCAAAATTTTGTTTCTAAACTAGACATTTTCCATCTGGGATCCCCCATCGCTGCAGATTTTCACCCATATCCTCAGAGCCTGCTCTGAACAGAAAGTTTAACCTCATATATATATATATCCTCGAAAGTAGACCGCTGAAACATGTGATACCACTTTGGAATTACTTGAAGCAAGGACACGATCCATGCATACGTTATTAAACGACTGTGTGTCATTGGACTCCAAGTAAACAGTCAAAGTTTATTTACAAGGTTGCGGGTTCGAGTCCCGCTCGTTCCTAACATTAAATATATATTTTCGGCATTTCCTTAATGCTGGTGGATTTAGGTCCCCGATTTTGGAAATAAATGCCGACACAATAAATATACTGCATAGCCGTGTTGATATGGCACTCGCACATAACTACCTCCATTGAACCATTTCTTTTTTTAAGAATGGGGATTTGGTCGAGTGGATATGTGCGGTTCCCATTTCAGCTAGGCGACTGATGCCGAAGGTTGCAGGTTCGAGTCCCGCTCATTCTGAACATAAAATATAGCTTTGTATCAAGCAAATCAAATTTCATACGGTGAAAGTATTTGACCCTTTCGCCCGCATCAAAATGTGCAATGTCCAACCGAGGTATTAGGGAAATTTTGTTCATTTGAGATTTGAGAGACATTTTGCTAGATACATATGTTGTCTATCACATGTCCAAATTCAGTAGTTCAAGCCCCAATACAATGTGAAGACATTAGCAAAATCCTTTCAATGTTAACATGGTTGTTAATGAACCGTGTTAACATTTGGATCTTAATCAATAATAGGTTTATTGACAATAGGTATACGCTCAAAAATGTCCGTTTTACATGGATATTTCTCTGGAGCGAATGTTTTCTCATTTTAAGCTGGTTGGCTAAAAACTCCCTAGACCAAAAAAGTGTCAGGGAATTTTTAAGAAATGATCTGTTCTTTTTTAAATGTCTATACAAAATGTAGAGTTCCACAAATTTTATTAATTTACAAAAGCAACTGTTTTCCAATTTTCGTACCCCTATTGTAGGCAAACAGATACAGTTACAGAACATTCCTTATATATTTTTGAAAATACATGTGTTGAGATTACAATAGCAAAAATTTGACCATTTTTTCTTGTATATTTTCGACAAATATCCAACGTTTTACCCAGAACGCATATTTTTTATACAAAAAGAAGCTTGAATTTTGAGTTCTATCTTTCGTGTGGACAGCTTTGATTCCGCAACACGTGCTGTCAATTTCATTTTGTCAGGGATACATGTTTCTATGATATTTGTCCTTAGAGTGAAGTCATGTTCCAGGTTGGACATTACCTTAAGGCCTAATTCCAATAAATAACGGTAGCGGTTGGCGTAAAGCACACAGCGCAGAGAATCTCGCATCAAATTTTCATACATAAACAAGGGGAAGTTTCTTCCAAATTTTGGCCCTTATTTTTCATGACACAGCTTGAGACTTGAACCTTTTTATTGATGCACTTTATAATCTCAGACTGAAGTGATTCTCTTCAATGTCTTATTTCATGAATCGATTTGCTGTGTTGTACACCAGGGCGGTTTTACATCACATGACCAACTTTGCCCTAATATGCTTGCATATTTTGATTGAATAAAATTGTCCTGGGTCCTGAGTCCCATGTCCTACTTTTTGTGTGCATCCTTGTGGTCCGCCCCGAAAGCATCGGAAGGCTGAGGCTAAGAATGCCTCTTAACATCCGCGTAATTAAGATCCATAGGTTAATACGGTCCATTGACTGTCATGTTAACATTGAAAGTGTTTTGCTAATTTCTTCAGATTGTATTGCGGTTCGAACTGCTAAATTTGGACTTGTGGAGGACTGTTGTTCTTTTAGTTGTTTTAACGACCCGTCGTGTAACGATTCTGCCGATGGCCACGGGACACGTGAACTTACTGTACGTGGAGATGATGTAATTTTGCAAGAATCTTTCTGATTGGTCGAGGCTCTCTGTTATCACAACTGTTATTTTTCGTTGGGCAACCAACCGACAGAGATATATGCCAAACTTAAACTTAGATGCATACTGTTTAATTGCTGCATACTTTATTTTTTACACCTTGACGACAAACTTTACGCGAAAAAATTAATAATAATCTGCTTCGCGCTCATTGTGTCCAGAAATTCAATGTCCATCGTCATAACCCTGATAACAGTGATGTACTTAACTATGCATGCATGGATCTAATGCATATGATAAAACTAACCAACTCAAGATAAGGTACGTGTTTATTTTCCGTCGGGTTTGTACAATTTAACATTAACATGAACAACTATTTGCCGACAATAAATATGGCAACGATAAACATTGAAATATATGTAAACTAAAAATAATGGCAAGGTTGTGATTCAGATGAAGTGATACAAATGAATTAAGGTATACAATGAGACGTCACTAGTGTGAGGGGATAAAATGATGATGAATTGTCAATCTTGTAATTATTAGATGTGTGGTGGTTATGTGATTGCTTTGGCTGGCTACGTGCAGCAGCTGCAGGAATGCGTGTCATGTGACCATGTATCTATTAATGTTTGACATTCCAGTTACATCGTGTATGCATTTGGAAGCTCTTTCCATAGTTTTGCTCCTGCATGTCTAAAGGATTAGTGGTTCTCACGTAACAAACTGTCCTTAAATATTCCAAAGCCTGGCACAGTGACTATTAGTTATTCTAAACCCTGTGATAACGACCAATGTTAAATAAAAGTTAACAATGAAAACTTGGCCGCTGGAGGCTCCATAAAACTTCCTGGAGTTGTAGTCGACTCTAAACTCACCTGGGGGTCTATATAGATTATATTGTATCGAAAGTCAGCCCAAAGATTCGCCTGCTGAGTCGACTAAGGTACACTCTACCCACACATTTGTTTAAGGTTCTATACCATAGCATTATATTACCATACTTTGACTATTATGACACAGTTTGGGGGAACTGTTATAAAAAGTACCAAAATATACTCCCGAGACTGCAAAATCGGTGTGTGAGGATAATCACGTGTATTTGTGATTATACAGTTAGCCCGTAGTTCTTACTGCAACAATAAGGCTGGCAGGCACTTGAGCAACGCAGAAATTTTCATTTGGCAACTCTAACATACAAATGTCTTCATGACTTATCTCCTGATCATTTGACAGACAAATTCCACGTCATTCGTGACAATCATAATCTCAATACAAGAAGTTCTTACCATAAAAATCTTTAATTACCAAAGTGTGACAAATTGAAATTCAAGCAGTCTCTACCTTACAGCGGTGCAAATTTCTGGAACAATCTGGAACCTAAGAGAAGGTCGGCTGTCAATTTGGAACAGTTTAAGAATAAATACAAGACAATCATGTTTGGAACTTAAATTTACGACAGTTTCAGGACTTACTCTTCAAACATTCTCTTTTAATGCTGCAACACTTCATGTATCTTATGGTGTCTTTTGTCTCATGATGTCATCTTGATGTACTGTACATATTTTACTTTATGTCATACGTGTCTTAATGTGTGTTTGCTGTTTTATGTAATTGGGCCGCAAGGAGAAACAGCTTAGCTGATTGGGTCACCCAACATAACTAAATAAAATAAATAAATAAATAAATAAATAAATAAATAAATAAATAAATAAATAAATAAACACATAAACAAACAAACAAACAAAAAATAAATACTTAAATAAAATTGGGTTCCATACGCATCTGTAGTGGGAAGATGGATCTTCAGATGTTGTTTGTTTCCTCTGGTATTGTGTTCCGAATTTTGGATTGGAGAGCGTTTGTTGAGATAGGATGAAGGGAGGTTATTTGTTATTTTGAACACTTCTATAATTATTTGTTTGAAGCTGAAATATGGAGCTTTTAACGTTTCGATTTTATGCGTAATCTGACAGTCTCACCCATAGTCACAATACACGAAGCAAAGAGATGGGAACGTTCTTGCTTTTTTTATTTATTTATTTTGTATATATATTTTTTTTTTGGGGGGGGGGTATTCTGTTTGCTGCAGAAATGCCATACTTTAGCACAATAGTTGAAATTGATAAAATGAGTGACTTAAAAACAGGAACTTTATGTTTTGTATCAAAAGCTTAGAGAGTCTCTTGAGAGCATTAAGCTGTTTTCTTGCTTTGCAAAAATACACAGCCAGACTTGCTGAATTCCTGGGCAGATCGCTCCTGGTGATCCTACTCGGAGTGATCCGCCTGTGAATGAGGCCAGTCTGACCTCCTATGTTTCCGACGCGGCTACTTTTACTTTTATCCAGTAATATAGCTGTAGTACTTTTTCTCTGGAAAGCGAAAAGAAAGGTGACGACGAAACAGAATTTATAGCAGTTTGTTTTTAGAAACCCACTTGACCCCAGTCACATCATGCGGCGTATGAATACAAAAACCACGCTTCGAGAAACCAATTTTGTAACGAGAATCAATTTTGAATCTTAAAAATTGCTGAACACTTATAGAATTTGAAAAGTAGTTTGTAATCATGACTTTTGACACTGAAACTACGAAGATGTGGACAACTTTATCCTTCCCTCTTCTTTATTTTTGATAATGCAGCAAAACTAGGGCTACTGGACAAAAATATCTATGTCATGCAAAAAGAAAAGGCATCTTTGGGCTGCCAAAGGGTTATTCTCGCGTGCATTGGCTGATATATCACGGCTGCATCGTGGTTATGACGGTGATAATGTTGTGATTCTGATCACAGTGTTAATGATAATAACGACATTTAAAATATTGTTGAATTTTCTATGATGCAGTTAAACAGAGGTTTCACCGCCACTGAGAAATCACCTAGAGTTCTTGTATCTTTTTTCTCCCTCCTATCAATCAATCAGAAAAATGAAAGATGCGTATCCCGGGGTACCATATAACTGCTTATTACAATGCATTAGATCAACGATCTAATAATCTGTGAGTGCAATTCATTGAATCCACCGCTCTTGATAGTTGTCATTATCAAACTACTCTCATAAGTTGCCAAAAGCACCGAGTATTTCCTTGCCACGGCGTTATTAAATCTTCGTGGTTTCCTGGTCAACTTTCGCACATAAAATTCCGGAACGATTGAAACAGAGGACATTCATACTGTTTGTGCTCCTTTCACCTTGCTGTAGAGGGGTTAAAAAATCCCACAATGACAATTTTCCCCGCCGTCTTGGTCCTAACTCTCTGGCAAATAAATTGAGACCTTTTCAACTTGCTAACACATTTGACCTTCAAACCAGTTTGCTGTTACAATAAAGGAGTGCAACTGCGGCTTGTGATTTCTGCTCTCCTCTTTGTCATCGGGGGTTTCGAATAATAATTGTCTCGGTTGATCCAGAAAAAAGGCCTTCGTTGGGCTTAAAGTGTACCTTGAGTGATGTGATTATTTGTAACCTTTGATTTAGACTTGCAGTCGCACCAAAACTTTTATTCGCAAATAGTATGACAAAATATGAAAACGAGAAGCACATCCAACATGTTAAAAATATAATATTTCTCCATCACAAATTAAGGACCCGCCATTTAGGATGCATGCTTCAAAGCACATAACAGATTAGGTGGGAACATATCCAAAGTTTCGCCAAGGTAAGAGGAAATTTCATTTAAATGATGACAACTAAGCACAGATCCAAATACTGATGCACGTATCTTATTTCTCTCATTTTGTGTGTGTTCTTTGCAGAAGTGGTACCCTGGGGTGACGTGTAAGCTTATTATTATTATTATTATTATTATTATTATTATTATTATTATTATTATTATTATTATTATTATTATTATTATTATCATACACCTGTAAAATTGTATTCGCTTGTTTGACAGTTTGAATCTTCATTTTCCTCTCTCTCTCTCTCTCTCTCTCTCTCTCTCTCTCTCTCTCTCTCTCTCTCTCTCTCTCTCTCTCTCTCTCTCTCTCTGCGTGAGGGATTTTGTGTATCGTACCTTGGCAAATGGCCACACTTACAGTTTTTTGGTAGTGTTTTTGTGATGCTGCCAACAAAAATGACATTTCGTGCACTGAAGTAAATTCACCAATCGCCATTCTGCAAATAACGATGAAGCCGAACATGAATTGACGTCATCACAATCAATGATAAAGCCATATAATACAGGCATTGACGTCATCATAAACAACTTGACGAATGGCATAATTATTGGACCCATGGCTCAGATTCTTCTAGGCGTTTCGATGCACGATGGTTTGCTACTGCAGTGCCAGTACGCGATGGTCCCGTCGTACTTGAACATCTTCGGTAGCACCGTAAGTGATCGCAGACAGTTATATGGAACGGATTGCATGTAGGCCTACAATAGGTCGGTAGGCGTCGCAAGACATGAGCTAAAATCAGGTGGGCCCACGCATGACATTGCTTGTCATCATGACAGAACTCTGAATGGTAGAATAAGCATTCATAGAATTGTTGTTTGGCAATGCCCTGCCAATTTTATACCGCACTAAAAAGCTAGAGAAACAAATTCATCATGAATGACACGCTAAAATTGCTGTTGATATACCAAAGGACATATTTATAAGTTATCACACGGTTGAGTCCGTATCAGCAGCCAATGTGTGGGTGGGTGGGTGGGGGGGGGAGAACACATACTCAACATCAGGGTGGGGGTGTGCCGCGGACATTTTTATACGGTACCCTATTTTAATCCTACACCAGATGTAAAAAGTTACCCTTTCTTAATCCTGTAATGTGTTGAAAGGAGTGCCGCATTGGTGCATCCTCTTGCATTTTGGGGACCAACATTCCAATTTTAAAGTTTTAGCATATTCTTACTTCTCACAAAAATCCCTCCCTCCAACCCACCCAAAAAAATAAATAAATAAATCCTATATCTCCAGCCTACAGCCAAGATCTCTATATTTGTTTGAATAGTAAAGAAACACATGAAAAATGAGTAAGACATTCAGTGCACTCAAATAATTGTTACCCCTATCCTAATCCAGCCTTGTACATTTTTTTTTTTCGGGGGGGGGGGGGCTTTTCTACTCATGGGAGTAATGAAAACAGGTCCTTTCCCGCGGCACATACCCAGTACAAGCCTGCATGGCAGTACCCCCCCCCCCCTCGTGGGATCAGTACTACAGTAGGCCTTGCCTGTGCCTACCCTCGAGCCCCTGTATCGTCAGGACATCTTCAGTGTCGTGACGATAGGTCCTACAGGGTGAGGGGGTGGTACTTATAGGTTATCACATGGTTGTAGCTGTTTCACCCCCTGTATAAGCCCCTCAGCACCCGTATCGTCACGAGACCTTCGGTCTCGTGACGATACGGATGCGAGGGGTTGATAGTACAGAGATAATACAGCTACAACCATGTGAAAACCTTTATATTTCCATTCGGTGTAAATAATAGGCCTAGGCTATAGAATGCATATTCTCAGTCCTAGGGCAGCCAGCTGCACCTAGATATCTTCCAATACTTTAAAATTTGGACAAAGGGAGCCAGTCTCATAATCCTATCACCCCTGGTTAGTAGGCATTCAGTTCCTGTACGGCCAATCAGAGAACAGTATTACTATTTTCACAGACCCCCTAATTATATATTCATTAATATCAACCTTGTGGCATCCATCTTCAGGTTAATATTTATGAATTTATAATAAGGGTGTGTGTGAGAATTCTGTTCTTTGATTGGCTGTACAGGAACTGAATGCCTAAGAACCATTTTGAGGGTGATATTTACGATTTTATAATCAGGAACTTGCGGCTGCTCACATCTAATTGGTTATACAAGGAAAAAGTCTGTGCCCTATGTGAGCAGCTATTTTGAAGGCGACACAGGAGGACACCCATATCTTTCCCAGTAGCGTGCTTGTGATTGGCTGAAAGTTTGAAGTTGATGCAAATAGTGTTGATTGGCTGAACAGAATTTGAGCACAGTGTGCTGATTTTCCTTGTATCAGCTTCCTTTGAGCTTTCAGGGCCATCATTATCCGGTAATTATAGCTGTATCAATGCTTAGTAAAAACAGAAGGATATGGACTGGATAATAACCTGTGGCCGTATTCACAACACATTTGATCTGATCATAACTTTAATCCCAAAATTGATATTAATGTGGTTTGGGCCCTAAACTACTTAATCCTTGGCTCAATATTTGATCAAAACGTCAAGGATTAGCCAATATATGCTCTTAATTGAGAACACTGGTATCATCACAAATTTACGAATGGCGTGTATCTTAAAGAGTAAAAACGTCAGCATACTATGTAAATGTAACGGCGACATCACTATTGTCATTAGGCCTGCCACGCAAACAATAAGGACTGCATGGTGGACACGTGTGATGTACAGTGGCTGTCCCTATGGCCTGATACAAAACCTGAAAGAAAAACGACTCGTCAGTAGACCTAATTTATCGTGTGATAAGTACTGGCCTAAAAATATAGGCCCAAGAGATAAATTCTCAAGTAAGCCTATGGCTTTCCTTCCACGGAGGCCTGCCTGCCTGATAAAATACACCGCGCTTGTTAATACCAATGTACGCCTACTATCCAAAATAATATAGCACCATTATGATTTTTCTAATCATGTTCTCTTGAGTATAATGTATGGATTGAGTGTAACCTCTTCAGAACGCTGGCATTAAGTACTTGCAGACCGCATAGCCTATCAATAATACTTCTCCGTGACGCCATCATGCCCTTAATTGAACCATCCCTGGCAAAATGTCCTCGCTATTTTACATCAAAGGGGGCTTTAGCGCGAGATACCAAGGGTGTCTCTTTCAGCACACAATTTACGAATATTTTAAGCCGACATTGAAAGCAGTGCTGTCATCAGGAGACGCAGTGCCTGTGGCAAGCCAAAGTTCCACATATTCATAGAGTTTTCTTTTTATTCTCCGCAGCCAGGTTTTAATTCATGTGGAGAGATTACCATTCAATACACGAACTTCATGAACGAAGCTCCCTGTAGGGCTTTAAAATCTCTCTGCAGAGAATTAAATGTCTGCGTGCAATGAAAAAGAAGAAAAAATAAAATAAATAGAATAACTACAGAGGGTTTGAAGCAGCACTTCCGTGCATAGCAATGAAAATTCCCCGCAAAGAATTCAAAACGGCAGAGACTTATCGAACATTTTAACTTTGGCTTGCAATATAAGTGTCGAAGTATTTTTCTTTTGGCAATTGATAAGCCTACATTTGCGATACCCAGTTGCGCCTGGATTTTCGAGCCCGTTTTCGAATCTCTTCAAAATTAACACGCCTCCTCAGCAGTCCTGTGCCTTTGGTTTAAACGTATTTTATTCAAAAAACAATCGGCCGACAGGCTCACCAGCCTATATTAGGGCCTCTTGTACATATATGACGATACAACAATGAAATTGCGAACACCAGTACACAGATAGTTAAACATACAGGACCACAAGAAGATAAAGATAGGTGGGAATATAAATGGATTGGTGTGTGAACTGGAAAAAAAAAAAAAAATTCAGAATACAGTAGGCGTAACACATTTTTGGTATTATATTTTGAACCTATTTGACTCCTTAATAAATTTATGGACTGTGCCTTTGTGCTCCTTAATTGTGAACAGTAAGTTCTTTTCTATCTAGATTGTATCGCACACAGGAGAAACTTCTTGATGCCACTGCCCCACTAACTACCCTCGGCGTCAATTCAAAAGTAATAGTGTATAACTGGGTTAGTTCTAAATTCCCTTCAAAGTGGTGCTGCCCATCCTGTTCATGGTTGACTACCCACATCTTGGGGTCACTTTCCATGACCCTCACTTTTTTTCCATAGAGTAACACTGGGAACTTGCAGACACAAATTTAACCTCCTTATATGTTGCCAGATAAGCATTAAAATTTCATTTTATCACATCTGGGTGTATTTCAAAGATAATGATATGCACTTCGGGTAGATAAGAAGATGATAATTCCAAAAGTCGTCCTCGTATTCAGGGTGAAACTTTCAGGTTCGCTGTAATCTAATGTTATTGCTGACCCACCTGACCGCAAATGGCATGGGTTGCTGGGTGTAACAAACATGCATCAAGGGAACAAAAGGCTGTGTGTCGAGAAATTAAACCAACCCAGATCATCCCTATTCAGGACTTTCCCCCACAGGTGGACCATTGTGCCCAGTGATTTTCTCACCTCCAATGCCTAGAGAAAGCCCCTTTGCTACTTGATTTTATAGTTTCAACATAGGCACTTGCCACAGAGCCAGGTTTACATGGTAAAATAACACGGATATCTCAGCTGAGCAAGTCTATGTATGGAAGGAAAATTACCTCTAAACTATTAATGAAACCTTTACATAAAATGTTGAAGTTACCAAAATAAGTTAAGGCTATTTTAGGGCAATAAAACCTGCCTAATTAGTGAAATGTCTGCCATAGCTGAAACAATGGCGTTTTCCCTTTTAAACACCCCACTTGTGTGAATGGTTATATCCCACAGAGCCATATGCTGTGGCATCATGAGCACATGCTGCCGAAATGCACTCAGTTTAAAGGTTTCTGGTGATTAACCCCACAGGTGTAAGAAACCAATTGACACCTATGCATGTGTGGCGGTCGGTACACAGATATTGCATAAGGGTCTCATTAATTTTGCCTTTAAACAGTTTCTAACATGTTCAAATTAAAAGTGCCTGGTACATTACCGATGTTGACAGGCATCCTAATCCAAAAGTTTTACAGTTTATGTTAATGTTGGTATAATTGACCTCAAATTTATTTTGAAGATTAGTACTTTTAACATGCATTTCCCTATGCCCACAAGTATCTACCCCCGTGATACCCTCTCCAGTCAGCTAGAGGTGAGGAAATTGTATGCTTTGCTGGTTTTGTGAAAGGAGTCAATTGTTAACATAACCAGCGATACAGTATCAGCGAACTTGTAAGTGGCGGGTTAAAAAATCTGCCAGATGTCACAAACGAATTCGTCTTTACCGCAATCCAGATGTATAGTTTGGAAAACTAGCCATTTTATACTCACAGGATGAAATTTCATTCTTGCACCTGGTACTCACCGTTTCCATCACTGCCACTGGCTACTTCTCCGCCCGTCCCGTCTCACGACATGTTATAATTTCTGCTTTACATGTGTACACTTGATGCGTTGCACGTATTATTTTGTCTGTCCAGTGTAAATGCTTTGTACGTTCTCTGTGTCTGGTGAGCCCCCAAATTGGCGACGTAACTACATATAATTATAAGGCAATCTAGGTGACATAGACATGGTTACAAATAAGCCAGGTAAACGCTTGCCTGCTAAACAGACGTTCTGGGCCGGCATTCAACTGACTGTGCCCTGCGCTGGGGCTCGCCAAAACCTTGTGCCCCAAGAAAGTCTGCTATGGAGGCAAGGTAAACGCAGACATAGGCTAACATGTATCATATGGCGCCTGTGTTAGTAGATTCTATAAACATGTCGCAAATGGAATCTTTTCATTGTCAGTACTCTGGTGGTTTTAATTAATAAATTACTAATCAAGCAACTTTTATGTTGCCTGCCAAACATCTCAATTGAGGAGACCCTAAGACTAAGTGAGTGCCATAAATTAAAGGTCATAACTATCGTTCGTTGACAATTTAGGCCTATGCTACCTAAGGTTTCTGTGAATGTACCCGGCTGAGTTGATAATCAGCAGAGAAATATTTGGATTTGATGTCATAAACATAATTTATTTGAGTTTCGTTAGCTGTTGTGTTCGTCTTCGTTTGGATGTGTATCCAAATCGGTCACTTAACTTTCTGAATTATCTTATGGAATTAAAACATAGAACAAACCATCGTAAACATTACTGAAAAATGACAAAGAAGTCTTATCGTGAACAAGTACGTACATTGAAAAGAATCAAGATGGTTGATATCATTAATGCTATGGGGTGTGGTTTTAGGTGTTCTGGTTACCCCAAAATAAACCCATTATATCGCTTGAGGAGCTGAAGTCATAGTATAAATTCCTCCTATGGACATGGTTATTTCAGTGAAATAAAGGCACTTAAAAATTGTTGTAAGAGACACGATAGTCGTATCCTAAAGCATGCGCTGATATGATACCACAGCACTATTACGAACAAACTGCCAGATGTGAGAACATGAAACCTTTTCATGCATTTCCTGTGTTTGCCGCTAGGGGACGAAACAGGGAGCAACATGTTGTCTGCGGGTCGATGAGTTGCTGATATTGTCGCAGTCATTGTGTGGCATAATTTCTAGGAAAATTGGCCAGTAGTCAATATGACTGGCATGATAGGGGAATATGTGCTGTCAACATAAAAAATTGACGCATATTTTCACAAGCAAGTGGACCCAGAAATACATCAAGAGACCCCGACCTGTTTTCTATTCCATCGATGACGTCAAGCCACAGCGGTGAGCGAAACCTCAAGCAATCATACCAGTTTTGAGTGACACTTGAAAGCAAAACAGATGTGCGCATTCTGAGTATGTTATTATTGATTAATTCGTAGAAAAAGAACCAGGGGCTAGGAATAACCTTAGGGTTTTCCATCTGGAGTTCTTATTGGCAACTCGCATTGTACCGTGTCAGTGTCCTTATTCACTATCGACTACGTGAGAGCACAGTGTCATAATTTTAAGCAAAAAAAAAAAAAAAAAAAAAAAAACATATGTGTGTCCTGCTGGGAAGTTCGGCATTTTGTCATTGGGCAACAAAAGCCTCCTGTAAAATGACTGCAACTCGTGGCAAACAATTAATATTGTTCAACACGACAACCTATGATTAATTCACTATGATTTCTGTCGTTCTAGTGATAAACAACTGTGTGTTCAGTGCTGTTTAAGGGCTTTTTGTGATCTAATTTTACAGTTAATACCAGTTATAGATCTGTAATTTTACTGAACTAATTATACTCTACTGATATGCATATGTATTAATCAGGTAGACCTAACAGACGATTATTGCAAATCGATTTTCAATGATGTCACCTGAACTGGAGCATTTTAATAGATTTTTTTCACTGTGGACGTCTTTTAGTTATAGAATATCGCGGCAGAAGGTTTTATATTATCAAGACGTCGTCACGAAGATGAATGATTATGTGACAAGTCACCCATCCTCTCCGGATAAAGTTTGCTTCTTTCAGGATATAGAAAGAGTGACGCAGATAATTGGATACATTTGCTTGCACTCAAGGACGCGGGTTTCAGTAAGAGATGTAGTGAGCTCAAGTTATGCGTCTGGAATCTTTGATAGAGAACACCTAAAAAAGTTGACTGCTGGGGCGCTTAGTTTACGGGCAATATAGGTAGCATTATATGCGTTTGCACTATTGGTCATCGTCCATAAGTGTATCAGTTAGGACATCAAAGCCAGGTTTTACATCGTCCGTTCGTGACCAACGTAAGTGTCAGTGGTGAAAGGTTTACACTGTAACTATCGTAAATTATTGCAATATCTTACCGACAACGTTGCTGTAAATAATCGACCGCCAATATGCTGCCATTATGTGATGCTAAATTACAACGAAATCCAGTTTGAAAAAGCGGAAGCTGCAGTGTCTTGATTAATTGCAAAGATCATGACGACAATCTCTTTAATTCAGTATTTCTTTATTTGTTTGTTTATTTGTTTTTTTATTTATTGCCAGTTAAGATAGAGATTGTGCGCACCAACCACAACCTTGTTTGGTTTCGTACGTCGTTATCAGCAGCTTTTCTCAGCGCAGGTTGAGTGTTGAATGCATTACGGCAATACGCACCAGGGAAAATTTTCTATTTCCTATCCCTGTGGGTCGCATATGCATTTTGAAATCAACTGTTTTCAATTGTTGGATGAAAATAGCTAAAATTATTGAAACCAACGCGGCGCTATTCGGTATCCTGCGTCTTTTGCTTGGTAAAATGAAGGAAAGAATGTGTTCCACCATTTGACAGCCACCTACTGTTTGATGTTCTACTGCGTTGGAAACATTTGATCTCGTAACAAAATCCAAATTAAGGGTATGCATGAATACATTTTTTTTTTTGCAAACCCTGTTTCTTTTGACTGAAACTGATCTCAATTGCTGGTAAATTTACATATACCCGATCTACGGTAGAGTATTAATTGCAAGTATATATTAACCCTCGTTACAAGCTAATTTATTTCCTTTTTACATTAAATGTAACCAAAGTTCATAGGCATGAATGATTACCAGCTCACCAAAGAAACATTAACTATCATGGGCATTGGCCTTGTGTAGGCCCTGGACCAGTAAATACGCTGCGTGTGAACGGGGTTTACGTGAACTTTTAGCCACGCAATGAATACAGGGCCTCAGGTGACAGGCTATTAAGAATAAGGGAGCAGAGAAACTCGTATCCATTTCTTGTCATATAAAGGGCATAAATATGCCTGATTATCAGTGGGTTTGAGAAGGGTGTCACTTCCACATTTAAACCTTAAACCAGAAATTTGTTGGGCTACAATTTCATCAAGGTTTGCTTCGGAAATGTAATTATGAAGGTAAGTATAAACAAATGCACGGAAAGCAAAAAAAAGTTAATTTGGTTTGACCCCATTTTCTATTGATAATGTTACTGTCGTTGAAGTAACCTTTGAGCAAAATGACAGGCACAGTGTCAACGAAACTATCAAATGTCCCGGACAAGCCGGCGAATATAGTCAATTTAACATGTAACTCAATTGGGTTTGATTTGCCTGTCCAAAACCTGTAGACCAGAGTAGCCTGTCTGCATGACTGAGCCACGTGACCAGACGCGGCTGCCAGACTCTGACAATATGTCACTTTCAAGTACCGCGATAAGACGTCGTGACAAGTCATCCGGAGTTTCTATGGTGGCCTTAAACAACTGTTAAAAGGATTAAGTTGATCTGAAATCGTCTCTCACGTATAGTGTTCTACATTATGAAGTCTCGAGGGCATTTGTAAAATATTAGTGTAGATAGGTCCACCTTAAAAGAGGCATGTTATTGGGAGCTAGCACTGAACAGTTTGAATAGATCTCACTGCGGGAAATTAGTTTTTCTGCATCGTTACACTCTGGGTGGGAAATATGATATTGGGATCTTAAGGTGGTGTTGCTGCTTCCAAAAACTAGGGGATCTTAGAGAGTTGACTGTTTTGAGACATGGAGGTCTCAGAGAATGACTTTTATTGAAAATTGGGGGCCTTTTGGTAGACACATACCTGAATGAAAATATATTGGAAGTTCTCCCGTGTGAAGTATCAACACATGGAGCTGAACGTAACTGCGGGGTCAAGGAGCACCTTCATTTTGCAGTGATGCTTAATCTTCCTCTACATTGGTGAAATGCACGCCGTAACTTCCGCATATCGCATACTCCTGCAGAGACGGCTTTACTCAAATATCATCCCAGACATGCAAGCCTAGAGTTTAATGCAATCCTGGATTGGATAACTGAAATACATCATATACTCCGTTAAGTGGCCAACAGTAGGTGTGTATGACAAGAATTGGAAATATATCATCGCTGTCACATTGACTTGGTTTGGGGAGTCACAACCCGGTCTGACTTTCCGGGATATTCATATTTAGTAAAAATGTGGAACTCCAATAATTTTCACCCAACTGAAGGGAGCTTGGCCTTTTATGACCATACTTTATGATATATTAAGCTAACATAATGCATTTCCATCACAGTCAATGGAACAGCTTGACTGTAATCCCAGTAGGTCGACTCCGCTTTCTGTCGCCGTAAATAAACTAGCATGTTTATATATATATATATATATATATATATATATATATATATATATATATATATATATATATATATATATATTATGGCTAAATGACGCAAAATCGACATCTTGCTATTACAAACAGTATGTATTAGCGAACAAAGTCCTTTTTATTTAACTTGATGCCATGTCCAGGTTCAAATTGTTCTTCTTTTTCCAGTTGATGACATAACTGCGATGTTGCTGCACATTGTAATTCAATCTTCAGTACATCTTAGAACTGATTACCCATGTATTATCAATGAGGAAAACACTCGACATCTATGTGTGTCATCAACGGTTTCTGAATTGTTCATCCTATAACAATATCCACGTGATCTAAATGCGGTTTGATGCGCCATTTCTGATTTATTTCACTCTTTGAATAGCTGAGTTACTGCTCTACTCAAAAACATGTTGTAAATAATCTTCTCCGCATACATTTGCATCTTTGTTCACGCGATTGTAACAGAGGACAGCAATGATAAATAAAGATATTTTAGCATTATTGCTATCAACACGCACCACAAATACATGTACACAGACCAGAAATGGATGGGAAAACAGTTCTTGTCAACCTGTTTGTGTCCCAAAGTTTTGTCTTTTGATGCATAATGCATATCGTATAAAGTGTAATTTGGCCGAAACTTGAATCAAAATTACTAGGCTCATTAAGCAGATATATAGTTTAAACGTACTTATTTTATACGGGATTGCCCAATAGTAAAAAACATTGTCTAATCTAGGGGTTCTCCAGACACGGAGACGCACAATAATATATACAAGACTCACAGGACAATACAAATCATGATAATATGACTATCAGATGACCGTGCATGATATAAATTTGACTACAAATACTATTGACTTAGATTTGTGATACAAAGTTGAACAATATGTGTACACAGATGCATGGAAACAAGCTTACGCACATGTTTGCACACCCATATGCAATGACCATAGGTGGTGACTGAAAGGGAGTTACTGGTCCGACCATATTCTCCCGCTCCCGGTGTTCCACGGCATGGCCCGCCGGGGACCAGGCGACACATGGATGCACGAATGCATGCCAGTGGGTACGGCCGAAGCACTATGGCGGCATACACACGCTGCCACTGTGAAGCCACTATTGCACCCAACAGCTCGGGTGTTCCTTCCCTGCCTGGCAAATGTCAACCACTGTGGCCTTACGGGAGCGCAAAACATTTCTCCAATATTAAAATACAAATAGAGATACAGGCTCGTGTATGTAACTGAGACACTATGGATACCATGCTAGGAAGGCACAGTTTCTATGATTTTACGGGTTCGCAGAGACCAGCGATGCGCAATTTATAATATACAATAATATGACAATAAAGATACACAGTTACGAGATGAACCGTCTCGTTTCAACAATAAAATTTGGCACTGCTCCAAAGATTTTTGTGTTATAATCATTTGAAATATCCTCACTACCAAATAAAAGTATGTTAGCTAACCTATCACTTGCTTCATGTATAATTAAATTTGGATGGACCCCAGGGGCTAACAATGGAACAATGATATTCAGAAGTCTCCTGGACATATTTGGGGCAGTGGAGACAAAAGTGTTCAAAATCCTCATTTGGATGGGAACAGATATATGTGGGTCGCTCTACTATATTAACTTTGTGCAGGTCAGAATTTAGCTTAGAAAAACCGAGTCGAAGTTGCAAATGACAAATAGTAGCAAATCTCGGACCATGAGAACAAAAATTCGGTACATGGTCAACAGCAAGCAAGGTGGCTTTGAGCTTAGACTTGAAGATCTGGAGGGAAAGAGAATTCTTAATATCAGTCGGGAGGTTATTCCATAGTCGTATCAGTGAGGAAAGAATTATCAAGGCGTTGTGTTCGGCATTTGATTGGACGTAGACTGCTAGGGAACCCATGTCGGCGTAGACTGCTAGGGGACCCATGTCGGAGCCATAGACCGTCAAGTACAGGAGCATGAGGTACAAGATTGGATAGGTACCTCGGAGTCAAGTTATAAAACATTTTGTAGAATAGAAGGAATTTAAAGTATTTCCATCTGTCCAATGGCCAACCAAGTTCACTTTAGAGTTTTGCATGTGACGTGTGTCTTAGTGCCCCAATACATATTTATTATGAAATCACAAGACACAGAATTGATCTCGAAATTAGAACCCTTGTTAAAATCTTGTTTAGAAATTAGAGGAAACTCCTTGTGATATTTCTCCTCCCACTCGGCATTATCATGATTATCATATATCTGGCATGTCTATGTGTACATGTTATGATATATAATTGTGTTGTTGCTTTTTTTTCTTCTTCTATGATTTTGTAACTGTTGTGCTATGTATCATCTTGTATTTGTGTGAACTTTTCTGTATTTGTATTTTTCTTTATCCGTGTATTTGACAAAATGCCATATATATTCTGTTTTATGGTACAGTCAATAAAGTTTATACACATATCTTAGCTGCTTCATACTGGACCGACTCAATAAGGACACACAGCCCTTGCCCACAATTATCGAAGATAACACAACCGTATTCAACCTCACCATTAAAAAGTATAGTCTTTCCAGAGTTTTTCGGGATAACTTATACTTGAATCTTCGTTGGAGACCAATCCGTTGACTTGCTTTATTTGTAATACGTGTCACGTGAGCACGCCAGGAGAGATTGCTGGATAACGTAATGCCGAGATGTGTATGGGTGTCTTCCTCTGGTATGGCAGTACCGCCAAGAAAGACAGGAGGATGTTGTGGTTTGTTGGTCTTGGCAGAGAAAATGACTGATATGGATTTTTCTGCATTGAAAATCATGCGCCATAATTTACCCCAGTGGTGAATAGAAGAATGATTTTGGTTCAGGTGGCGTACTGAGTCACCAGGGTTTTGGACTATTTCGAGTATACTGGTATCATCAGCGAAAATACGGACATCACAGGTCAGATTATCTACAATGTCATTTATGTACACAAGAAATAATAAGGGACCTAATATGGACCCTTGTGGGACTCCGGCCTGAACAGGAAGCCATGGAGAAGTTTGTCCATGGATGATTACGCGCTGAAGGCGGTTTGAGAGATCACTGTCTATCCACCTAGTGATCGCTTGAGATAAGCCAAGCTGTTCCAGCTTAAAAAGGAGACCAACGTGCCATACCTTATCAAAGGCCTTAGATATGTCCAAGAACACCATTCTGGCCTCCTTGGAATTTTCGAGTCCATTATAGATGTTATGGAGAATACTAACTAGTTGGTTGATCGTTGAGTCATTTGCTTTAAAACCGGAGTCCTTGTTAGTGAGTAAATTGTTACATAACAGGAATTTATACATGAAGTTGAAAACCAGTCTTTCAAAAAAACTTTTGAAACATTGCTGAGCAGTGAAATGGGACGATAGTTACTTTTGATTTGTTTATTCGACTTTTTAAACAGAGGACAGATGTTGGAGCGCTTCCAGCAATCAGGGAATTTGAATACACGAAGGGACATGTTGAATTTTTTTCCAGTGGTTTGCTGATGGAGTTGGCAGTATTTTTAAAAGGACATAATTTCCTATATTGTCAGGGCCCGAAGCAGACGTTAGTCTCAAGGAGGACAATACTTTTCTAACGCTTTCTGAAGAGGATACATCCCAAGTTCAAGGGATTTATCTGGGAATCCTGCTTTTTAAATCCCGGAGCGAAGCGTAGGGATTGAAAAATGCAGGATTCCAGATAAATCACGAGAACAAGGGATGTATCCTTTTTATACCATGCCTTCTTTGTTTTCATGAATATAAATGCATTTTAAAATGTATTCACCAAAGTAAATCAGTCCTGTGTTGAAATTTAGCCATAGAAATTTTAAGCAGGGATATATGTGTAAGCAGGTGACATATATATCCCTTGAGAAAACAAAGGAGGCATGGTATAATCATTGATCGTGAATTCACCCATGCGTGCATCCGTGCGAAACGTTAGGTCGGGCAACGGACGTGCATCATTGTCGGCACGAGTAACACACTGGCTTGCAAAGTATGTATTAAATACTTCGCACTTTTCAGTTATACTAGAAATAATCTTCCTTCTTCAACGATAGGGGGTATGTCTTCACGAATCTTGTTTCCGAGTATAGATTTGGACAAGTTCCACCATTGTTTGGGATTTATATTTTTCTGGTCCAGTTGTTTACGTAATTTTAAAAAGTAGGTGTTAATCGAACTTTTTAGGGAATTAACAACTTTGTTGCGTTTCTTTTTATAAAACTGGTAAAACTTATCAATCTTAAGGTGGGAATCTAGATTGAGAGGGCGGGTCATTTTAGATAAATTCTTGAATCTTTTCCAGGCACGGTTGCGCTGGCGTATAAGTTTTTTAATGTCTGTTGTTACCCAAAGTTTTTCCATGGGCCTAATGGTGACTTCTTTATATGGGGTAAATTGCTTTGCTGTAGTTAAGATAGTTAAAAATAGGTCAGAACAATAACAGACTATGTTTTCAATGGATTTGAACACGTCGAAGGAAGTGTCCCACGGAGCGGAGCATAAAGTGGTATTGAGGCCTTCAAAATCGGCTTTTTTGAAGTTCCGTACGCCTCTCTTGATAGAGTGGTCTTTTTGGTATGAGAGTGAGAAAGAGCAGAGTATGACTGAGTGATCAGAATTTGAGACAGGAGCCATAACGCCGCTATACATATATACATGTGTATCACATTACAAAAGAGTAAGTTAATTACTGGTGCGTATAGAATAAGAAAAGATTAACATAAATCAGATCTTCCAAAAACTAAACGAAATTTGAAAAAGAAATCAAATGAGACACAACCATTTGTCACTCGGCAAGCAATGATTGATAATCATGTACATTTGTAGAACGTTCACAAACATTCCATTTGAAATACGTGTTGTCTTACACAGTTACATAAATATACATGCACGTGCACAAAGTGTCATAATTTAAGAGCTGATTGCTATGCTCAAATGTGGTCGATTACAAACATACATTTATCGTGACACGTGAGAAATAATTGTTTTGTTTATCAAATACAACATCTTGTACAACCCGTCACCAACCTTGAGTCAGAGTTGGGTTAAAAAATACAATACAAAATAAACTATGCTTTATAATATACTCAGCAGTTTACTGTGTGGACCACACTGCATTGATAAACACATTTACAACTTGGACAGGAATTATTTAATACTTTTCCTACACATGTTGTGTTGTTGCTTTTGTAATGCTTGGAAGGTACACGGGTGGCAAGTTACGTAATTGTAACAGGTGAACACGTGAAAGATATCTTTGGTAGAACTATGACCAGACATGTGACGAAAGTATACTTGACGATCGCGCAGGAAGGTGCACAGACAGAGGTAGCGTAGCTATATCCAATGCTTATTGACGAGCAGACATATGCTGGAGTCTACTGTAATATCATTCTGGTGGAAATAAGAAGAGATATACGATGTGGTCTAATTGAATGATGTGTGGTATGCATACGT